>JASDQU010010359.1:139792-176947 GCA_032191745.1 Picea mariana | reverse complement strand
CCTTGCCTTCACTTGCATTGTCTTTCCTTCACTTGCCTTTCCTTGAATTTCCTTGACTTTCCTTCACTTTCCTTGCCTTCACTTGTATTTCCTTTTCCATGTCATTCCATAGCATGCCATGCCTCGACTTCTCTTGTCTTTCCTCCACTTTCCTTGCATTCACTTGTCTTTCCTTTTTCCATTCCATTCCATAGCATGTCATTCCTTTCCCTCACTTGTATTTCCTTCACTTGTCTAGCCTTCTCCACGCCATGCCATGCCATTACATAGCATGTCATTCCTTGCCTTCACTTTCCTTTCCATTGACTTGTCTTAAGTTTCCTTACCATTCCATCGCATGTCTTGCCTTCAAATGCCTTGCCTTCACTTTCCTTGCCCTCACTTTCCATTCCTTTCCTTCACTTGCCTTACCTTAACTTGTTTTTCATTTTCCATGCCATTTCATATCATGCCATGCCATAGCATACAATTTCCAATGCATACCATACCATTTCCATTTCCATTTCCAAATCCAATGCATGTGGTACCATACCATACCATTTCCAATGCATACCATACGATTTCCATTGCCAATGCCAATGCATGTGGTACCATACCTATTGAAATATTGTAACTTTAAAGAATATTGTAATTTAATTTGAGTTATTATCTTATAGATCAAATCCCCTTTTGCAGATTGATCGTGTCGGGTCTTGTCTAAGATCAAATCCCCTTTTTTGGATTGGTCAAACCATATTTATATGGTGGTATTTGTAAATTTGGTCCCTAGTGTTTATAAAGTGGTTTTAACCACTTCTAGAAGAAGTCAACCCTACCATGTGAAGAGACATAACCTTAGCACCTCCTCAACTAGTATTTATATGTGAGGATGGTGCCTCACTCACACACTCTCACACTCACTCATCTAGTGCGCATATATTGAAGGAAGTTGCAGTTACAGTTGCAGGAGGAAGGATAAGAGAGGCGCATGCTTAGTCTCAGTTTATTCTTGGTGTTTTGGTCTTAGTCTTGGCATTGTATTGGAAATCTATTATTGAGGAAGTTTTTGTTGGGTTTTCTCCCCCATGTAGGTTTCCTAGGATAAAATGTTGCATACCTTGTGATTGTGTTTCTTTCAGTGATCCTCTTTATGTCATTGTTTTGGAAATACATTGAATTCTCATGTAATTTGGAAATAACCTAATAAAAACACTAAAACTTAACATGGTATCAGATCTTGATTGAATAGAGCACCTTTCAATGGGTATCTAAAAACGTCATTGTTGTCGTACAAGGAAATTAGGGATTTTTATTGAAGAGGAATTTTTTACCAAAAAATATCTTGGGAAGTGCGCCTTTCCCTAGCTCATATTTTGGTAGCTTGAGACAACTTTTTAAGTGGCTAGATTCTCAAGAAAGTCAAATCCTAGTTTTTACCAATACCAGAAAACTAGGAAACCAGAACTAGTACCAGAAGTACCAGACCATAATTACACAGGTCAAGTTTCACGGGGAAAACTTGGAATTTTCTAAAACAGTCAACTCCAACAAACTCGCCTCAGCCCATCGCATCTCCTGGTAAGCCCAGTTTTAAATTTTGAGCATTTTCATTTTTTGGTCATTTTCTTAGCTCTAGGTCAATATGTCTGCAAGCACCAAGTTTGTTGACAAGCTAGAAGGTGTGGAAAATTTTCGTTCCTGGAAGTAAAGAATTGGGATCATTCTTGAAGAGAATGACTTGGAAAAATTCATAAAATAAAAGGCACTGAAACTCGAAGAAGATGCAACCAAAGAGAAGTATAAGAAGGATATGATTAAGGCAAAACAGATAATTGCAGACTCTATTCAAGATCACTTGATCCCTCAAGTGTCTTCTAAGAATACTCCAAAATATATGTTTGATTCCCTAACCAGAATGTATGAAGGAAATAAAATCAACCAGAAGATGAACTTGAGAACCCAACTCAATAATAAAAAGATGCAAAAAGGAAAAACAATTCAAGACTATTTATCTAGGGTTTCTCAATTCAAGGAATAGTTAGAGGAAATTGGAGACAACTTAGATGAATATGAACTCATAATGAAAAATCTTAATGGTATCACAAGACCTTGGGATGATTTCATCCAAACTATTTTTGCAAGAAAGATGAAACTCTAGTTTGACAGTCTATGGGAAGAATGTATTCAAGAAGAAGCGAGAGTGGCCAACTGAGAAGTCGTCATATTAAGAGATGAAGATCAAGCCCTAGCTTCTCGTGCTAAGGGTGGAAAGAAAAATTCTGATTTTTAAAAGGAGAACCACTTTCATAAATAATCTCACTCTCCAAAGAGATTCCAGAAATATCATAAGGGTAAAACAAAGGGAAAATATTTCTCCTATCAATGTTATCATTGTGATATGATGGGACACATTGCTAAGAACTGTCCTACCAAAAGGGAATAATACAAGAGGAGAAATAAAAAAACACATCATGCCCATGCAACTGAAAATGATGATCCACCCAAGAATTTAACTAAAGAAGAGATTGAATATTATGTTTTTTTTTTCCGCCCTCTCAGGATCTGTGACACCTGGAGAGGATACTTGTCTCATAGATAGTGGTGCATCTAAGCACATGACAGGTTAGAATTATATTCTCTCTAGTGTTATAGAAAATGACTTCCCCCAAAAAGTTTCAATTGGAGATGATTATCAATACCCTAGCAAAGGAATGGGAGAATCCACCTACAAACTTGATTCAGGAACTCCGATGAGAATGAAGGATGTACTCTATGTACCAGGTTTGACAAAGAACTTACTTTATATATCATCCCTAGATAAGAAAGGTTTCAAGGTTGCATTCATGTATGGTGAAGTTCTTATGTGTCGTAAAGGAAAAAATATAAAAGATGCAGTTGTTATTGGAACAAAAGAAGGTGGTTTGTACAACCTAAAAGGTCACTCAGATGTAGCATTGACTCACTCTACTGAAATTCCTTGTGAACTTTGGCATAGAAGACTATCTCACATAAAATATAAAGCCTTACTATATGTAAGAAAGGTAGTTATAGGTCTACCAGAATTAAATATTGATTAGGAAGGTGTATGCAAGGGATGTGAACACGGAAATAACGTAAAGAATCATTTCCCAAAGAGTGATAGTAAAGCAGAAGGAATCCTAGAACTTGTCCACTCATATGTATGCGGTCCAATGCCATCAACCTATCTAAGAGGGTATGTATACTATGTATATTTTATTGATGATTACTCTCATAAGACTTGGGTTTATTTCTTGAAGTTAAAATATGAAGTACTTTGAAAGTTTAAGGAATTTAAATCCTTGGTAGAGAACCTCTCCAAAAGGAAAATCAATATACTCAAGTCAGATAATGGAGGAGATTCTACTTCAAATGAATTTGGAAGATTATATAGAGATGTCAATATTAAGAGGGAGCTCACCACTCCCTATAATCCTCAACAAAATGGTGTAGAAGAAAGAAATAATAGAACAATTATGGAAGTAGTAAAGACTATGATTCACGATCAAGATCTTCCAATGCACTTATGGGATGAAGCAGCAAGAACAACAGTATATGTCCAAAACAGATTATCCCATAGTTTACTTGGATTCAAAACTCCTAAAGAAATGTTCACCAGAAAGAAGCCAAAAGTAAGCCATCTCAAAATATTTGGTTGTCTGGTATTTGTACAAATTCCAAAAGAAAAGAGAAGTGAGTTGGATCTTTCAAGAAAGAAGGGAATATTAGTTGGATACTATGAGGTCTCTAAGGCCTTCATAATTTACATACCATGTTACCATCATATTGATATAATCAAAGATGTAACCTTTGATGAATATGTAGCACTTAAAATATCAATGAAATGCCAACTTGAAGAAGTATATGAAGAAGAACTTGTATCTCCCAGAGTTGTATAACCTGTTTTCAAGTTTCTGTGGTGAGGATTTTCATAGTTGTTTTCCAGATAATCCACAGTTGGTGTCATTTTCATTGTCATCGAAGTTTCGAATCCAAATCAGGATTCATCATTAGGACTAATCGTCAAATGTAAGCATGTTGATCTTGGTCAATTAATATAGGTGTAGGACAATTTCCTTTTTTTTTTTCTAAATTTTTATTAAAATTTTTACTAAGTCGACCATCTATAAACCCTAATTTTAATTATAACCTGTAAAGTAAGTTACAGTTACCCCTGATGATGAGATTAAAGAATATCATGATATGATAGAATCTCAAGAACCTCATCATATGATGATCTCTCACAAGAGAAAGCCAGTTTGGGTGAGGGAACTTATTCAAGATGTAGAGAAGTATGGTGCCTCAGAAGGAACGATGAGACAAAGAAATAAGCCTAGTCCATTCTCCATCTATATGGCATTAATGTATTATCTCGTAGAAAAGGAATCTAATTTATTTGAAGAAGACATTCAAGAGAAAGAATGGATGGACGCCATGACAGAAGAATACCAGTCCATCATAAATAATGATGTATGGGAAGTAGTTCCCAGACCAAAGAACAAAGATTTGGTATCTTCCAAGTGGATATAGAAGATACAACATGCAGCAGAAGGAAGTATTGAAAAACATAAGGTAAGATTTTTGGCTTGTGGTTTTTTCTCAAAAGGAAGGTATTGACTATGAAGAAACATTTGCTCATGTAGCCAAATACAGTTCTATCAGAACCATCATATCTCTTGCAACTAAAATGAAGTGGAAGTTACACCAGATGGATGTGAAAACATCTTTTTTAAATGGTGTTATTGAATAAGAAGTGTATATAGAACAACCACATGGGTTTGAAGTTAAATATATAAATACTCATGTCTGCAGGTTGAAGAAAGCTCTGTATGGTTTAAATCAATCTCCTAGAGCTTGGTATGGAAGAATTGATAGTTTATTGACGAGCTTGGGCTTTACCAAAAGTAAAGATGATCCTAACCTCTACTTCAAGGTTATGAATGATGAGCCAATTATATTGCTTCTATATGTGGATGATTTATTCTTAACAGGAGAAGAAAATCTCATCACAAATTGTAAGAAGAAGCTCACTACAGATTTTGAGATGAAAGACCTAGGGCCAATGAATTATTTATTAGGTCTTGAAGTTTGGCAGAGCCCAAAAAATATCTTCCTTAACCAAGGGAAGTATGCAGTTGAAATACTGAAGACATTTGACATGTTGGAATGTAAAGCCATGAACACACCCATGGAAGTGAATTTGAAGATCTTGGTTGATACTTCCTCAAAGTTGGTTGATTCTACTCTATATAGACAGATTATTGGATCGTTGATGTATCTGACGAATACCAGGCCAGATATATGCTTTGTTGTGAACACCTTAAGTCAGTATCTGGTGGAGCTTAGACGTGTTCACCTTGTATCTACAAAGAATGTGATGACATACCTTAAGGGTACATTGGATTATGGTCTCTGTTATATTGGAGATCATGACTTCAAATTGTATGGTTATACTGATTCATATTGAGTTGGAAGTGCTTCAGACAGGAAGAGAACTTCATGATGTTGTTTCAGTTTGGGGTTGGTCATGACTTCATGGAAAAGAAGGAAGCAATTTAGTATAACCCTCAACATGACAGAAGTGGAGTACATTGCATCATGTTTCATCAGTTATGAAGCCATATGGATTCAAAATTTGTCGATAGGTTTGTTCGATCTGGAGATGGAAGCCATCGTGATTCTATGTGATAACCAGAGTTGTATAAAGATGATGGAGAACCTAGTGTTCCATGATAAGTCGAAAGACATAGAGATCTGGTACCACTACATTCATGATATGGTGTAGAGGGGAGATGTAAAGCTCCAATATGTTGGCATATATGAGTAGGTTGGAGATGTGTTTACCAAGCCTCTATCTCGTGTGAAGTTTGAGTACTTCCGAGACAAGATTGGTGTTGTTCAAAAGGACCTCATTCGAAAGGGGGAGTGATGTTGATGATACTATGGTATCCTGACCAAACGAGTAGCTCTATTATGATTTTATATCCTAGGGGATTGATTATCCCTAAGTAGATCCTGAAGGTTTGGTAAGGACGGTCTATTAGAGTACCTATGCATGTATATGCTAGTTGTGATCAGTAGGGGTAACTCCATTGGGATTTTATATCCTAGGGAATATTATGAGTCATGGGCAGATCCAAAAGGTCTGGTAAGGATAGTCTATCAGAGTACCACGTGGTAGCTTGTTAGGATTTTATATCCTAGGGAATCTTATGATTCCTGGGTAGATCTCGAAGGTCCAGTAAGGACGGTCTCTGAGAGTACCAAAAATGTTGTTGTTGATACACTTGTCTTATTATGTTGCCACATGTTGATGATGTTGTTACATATTCGTGTTGTTGATGATGTTGTTGTTCCAACGTTGTGTTGTTGATGATGTTGTTTTTCCATCTTGATGTTTTTGTTGATGATGTTGTTCCAGCCTCGTTCTGTTGATGATGTTTTTCTAGCTTCGTTTTATTGATGTTGATGTTTCAACTTTATATTGTTGATGATGATGATGATGTTACTCTAGCTCCATGATGTAAGAAATGATGATGTTGATGATGAGAATAACTTCTGATGATTTATAGATGTGTCATTCAGTGTTCCATATGTTGATGATGATGTTGCCCTCTCCTTCTCTTGATGATGTTGTATTGGGTCATGTCAGTAGAATACCCTTCTCATTAAGGGGGAGTGTTGAAATATTGTAACTTTGAAGAATATTCTAATTAAATTTGAGTTATTATCATATAGATCAAATCCCCTTTTGTGGATTGATCATGTCAGGTCTTTTCTAAGATCAAATCCCCTTTTGTGGATTGGTCAAACCATATGGATATGGTGGTATTTGTAAAGTTGTCCCCTAGTGTTTATAAAGTGGTTTTAACCACTTCTAGAAGAAGGTGTCCCTACCACGTGAAGAGACATAACCCTAGCACCTCCTCAACTAGTATTTATATGTGAGGATGGTGCCTTACTTACACACTCTCACACTCACTCATGTAGTACACATATATTGAAGGAATTTGCAGTTGTAGGAGGAAGGAGAAGAGAAGCACATGCTCAATATTAGTTTATTCTTGGTGTTTTGGTCTCAGTCTTGGCATTGTATTGGAAATCTATTATTGAGGAAGTTTTTGTTGGGTTTTCTCCCCCATGAGGTTTTCCTAGGATAAAATGTTATGTACCTTGTGATTGTGTTTCTTTCAGTGATCCTCTTTATGTTGTTGTTTTGTAAATACATTGAATGCTCATGTAATTTGGAAATAACCTAATAACAACACTAAAAATACTATTTCCAATGCATACTATACAATGTCAAGGTAATGCATACCATTTCCATTGCAAATGCATACCATTGGCATACCATGAATACCAATACATACCATTTCCAATGCATACCGATACATACCATTGGCATACCAATACATACCATGCATACCATTTCCAATGGTATGCATTGGCAATGCATACCATTTCCATTGCCATTGGAAATGCATACCATACCATATCATACCATTTCCAATGCATACCATACAAGGAAATGGAAATGGAAATGCATACGAGGCAATGGAAATGCATATAAAGGAAATGGAAATGCATACAAGGAAATGGAAATTCAATGTATACCATTTCCAATGCATACCATTTCCATTGCCAATGCATACCATTGACAAAGCATACCATACCATACCATACCACACTATACAAGGCAATGGAAAGGCAATGCATACCATTGTCATTTCCAATGCATACCATTGCCAATGCCAATGCATACCATACAATACCATACCATACCATTGTCAATGCATACCATAAAATGGCAAGGCAATGGTATGCATTGGTAATGCATACCATTGTCATTTCCAGTGCCAATGCATACCATTCCATACCATACCATTGCCAATGCATAGCATACAAGGAAATGGAAAGGAAATGCATGCCATTTCCATTGCCATTGTCAATGCATACCATTTCCATTTCCAATGCCAATGCAAGTGGTACCATACCATACCATTGCCAATGCATACCATACAAGGAAATGGCAAGGCAATGCATACCATACAAGGAAATGGCAAGGCAATGCATACCATACCATTTCTATTTCCAATGCACACCATATCATTTCCATTTCAATTTCCAATGGCAATGCATACCATACCATACCATACCATATCATACCATTTCCAATGCATACCATACAATGGCAAGGAAATGCATACCATTGTATGCATTGTATGGTATGCATTGGCAATGGTATGGTATACCATTTCCAATGCATACCATTGGAAATTCATACCATACCATACCATTACCAATGCATACCATACAAAGAAATGGAAAGGCAATGCATACCATTGCCATTTCCAATGGATACCATTGGCACTTCCATTTCCAATGCATACCATACAATGGCAAGGAAATTCATACCATTGTATGCATTGTATGGTATGCATTGGCAATGGTATGGTATACCATTTCCAATGCATACCATTGGCAATTCATACTATACCATACCATTACCAATGCATACCATATAAGGAAATAGAAAGGCAATGCATACCATTTCCATTTCCAATGGATACTGTTAGAACCCTATATAATAGGGGAATCAATATTATGACTAATATCTATCTATTTCAGGCATTACGCTTTTGCTCACGACGCACAACAAAGGTGTAAAAGCGGCAGAAATCTCTCAATTCACCTCAGTTGTTATCACACAAGAGTTTTTGTTTTTGGTAGTTAAAGAGTAGAGTCTCATGTTATATTAGCTACCGAAAGAGAGAGCTTTTGGTCTCTTAGAACCCAATTTTTGCGTACCCCTAGCCATTGAAAGCCTGTAGCTAGATTAAAAAATGGCTCTCTGATCTTCATATTTATCATCCTGGCCTTTGTATTACTTTCTTTTCTTGGGCATTCTGGATTTTTTCTGAGTTTTCTAGCCCGTGGACACGTCATGGGGCATATTCTTTAGTGGTTTTTGAGCTTATGTCCTAAATTTGGATTTCTTGTTTTATGTGCTTTCATCAAAACTTAACCCGAAGGCCAAAATTTACGCTCCAACGCTCCAGCTCCATGTAACCTACCACACAATAACACAATGCATGACAGGGGTTAGAACACAACATCATGCAGCACACAAGACACGAGTTAACCAACATACAAATCATGCAATGCTTTTAAAACCTTAACGCGCCATATGTTAACATCAAATGCCATGTGAAAACAACATGCCTTGACCAAGCTGTCCAATTGTTGGGGCATCGCCCAGGTTAGATCGATGGCACCTCAAGTTAAGACAATATTGACCGATGTTTCATCGAAAGCTGCAAATCTCACCTATGTAATCTCACAAAGTGGTAACAGCTGGACATAGTAAGTTGCATTGTCTTTCTTGAAATGACAACAAGGAGTCTGGCTTCTAATCTCAGACAATAATAAATTGCTCTGTTTTCCATGGAAAAGGCCTACTTGCGCATTGTGAGGTGGAAATATGACACATCATGAATATGTGGCCAAAGGATCTTTAAGAAAACATCTGCCAAACTTGCCCATTCGGTTTGATGGATGAAACTGGTACATAATGAACTCAATGAAAGAAGGAGATCGTCGAGATTACAGGCCAATGTCAAGAGGCTATAAATCACAATGCTAAGGTTTTATTAATGCATGATATGTCACTGAGGATTGTTAGCATGCGTTTGTGGTAGATGCCAATGAGATCATAGTGGTTAAGTGCCTGAAATCAAGAAGAAAGAGCAATGAAATAGCTCAGATACCAGATAAGCCAGATCACTGTGTAGATTGCAGAAGGGACGTATCATGAGTTCATGGGGAAATTTGCCAAACAAAATCACAGTAATTATGCCATGAAGATTGTTGAAATGAAAACACCAGATCGCATAATATAAGAGGCACCAAATCGCAGTGGGGATACACCTTATGAAGATGAATATCAAACCTGACATTGCAGATTTCAAAATTGCATTTGATCATTTTTGTATGCATGTTGAAGGAATTCTCAGTTTCATTTTGGTTTCACATTCGATAGCCATTCATGAAATTGTTATTTTCAGAACTCAAATTATATGCCCAGTTGAAAGCATGTAATACTCCAGGCATGGATTCAAGTATTTCAAGGTTAAGAGGAGTCAATCCTTTTCCCATATCCTCATTTGACGAAAAATATGGCACAGATCCAGATATCAAGGAACAATTCCAGATTTGCAGGATACACATGGCAAGTGACACCTAGGTGGCAATTTGATTCACATTTTTAGGAAGTTTCATTCAATCAAAGACATATCAAGCACAGTTGGTAGAAAATTAGTTTCACATTACCAAAATTCTTTCAAATATCAAGGCAGAAAAATGACAGGTGGAAAGAGAATCATTATTATCCCTTGTTCTTAGATATTTTTAGCAACTCGAGGATAAGAGAAGAATACAAATGGAAACTCAAATTCATCCAAGATAACTAGCAGTCAAGTTCTCAAGTGACATCTTAGCATTTGGTGAGGTGTCTTTCAGCATTTTGAGGCAAAAGATCAGTGGATACAGAGAAGTTCCATATTTTAAGGAGTTTTGACCATTACCCTCAACATTCGAGACCCAGTTCCATTCGAGACTAGTTCCTAAAAATTAGAGATAATTTGTTTATGTAAAGTCTATTTATTTCTATGATTGAGAGGTTTGAAAGGGGGGGGGGGGTTTGACCTGTGAAGAAATAAGTTCCTTTTTGTTGGACTGTGGGCCTTATTTTTCCAGGAGGATGTTTCTGTAATTTTTGAATGATCAATCAGTAATAGAGAAGTGAATTTACAGGATTCTTGTGTAGGAGTGTTGGTGGTGTTTTTCTTTCTGTTTTTAGTTATCTTTTTGCTATTATTCACCCACTTTCATTTCTCATTATTGAAAGAGAGTAATGGAGAATAATTTATGTATGCATACTCTTTATCCAATTTTTCAATAATCTATATGTTACTCATCTGAAGCTTTACAAAGGAATTCTTAACTGCTCCTCTGTTCAGTGAATCTCTCCCTTTTCACCCCATTCATCCACACTAAATATAAGATGATCCAACAGTTGTTACTATCCTGCCCTGTGGAGACATTTACCTCTAGATCTGAGCTTATCCTTACCTTATAAATAGACCCCATAGCCCAATGGTGATCTAAGCAACTTGTCAACCAAGCCCTCATCTAAATATTTCAAAAACCACAACCCCATACCTTCATAGCTAGCCTAACACCTATCCCATACAAACGAAGTTAAATCGAGTAGAGAGAGCCCTCTCTGAGTCTTGGAGGGCTAGATCCAAGACTCCAAGTGGTTGAAACAGTTACCTCCGTCAATTTCTTCTTCAGCCAAGAAATTACAGAGCGTTAACATTTTGGTGACCATACTGGGGAACGAGCTTTCGAGTTCTCCAGAAAATATATCAAGTTCAAATTTGACTTCTGATGGTGAACAGAAGACAAACACAAGAAGGTTGTACCATTCCCCTGGCAACTCCATTGTTCAAGATCCTGAGCTTCAAATTTCACAAGCAACTTCACTGCCAAAGAATCGAGATTTCAAAGCCTTGATGATGCTTCAAGATGACAGGGTATGTGGTAAAACCTCTATCTCTTGAAGATTTAAAATAATTCAGGTATAAGTTAGCAGAATTTCACATTGACAAAGACTTTTTAACAACTGTGTTTCATATTTTGGAATCGATCAAATTTTCTCCTAAAAGTAAAATTTGTTTTCTTGAGCTAGTTGTTGAAAAGTTTGAAAATGATATTGAACTTTTGGATTCTCGAATTCAGTCATATAATTTCCGAGATCTCAAAGAATTCTTGGAAAATCTTCCTTCTCCAAAGCAAGAGGAAATTGTACTACCTGTTGATTGGCAGATTGATGATGATTATGTTTTCCAATATAAGGCTGAAGTTGTAGATGCAGGGTTTAATTTTGAGGATGCAACTGATCAACTAGTCATCGAAGATCTAGGAGCGAATATCATGCATCATGCTTTAATTGATCCTATAGCGGATTACATGGAGGTTCATGTTAGCTTGAGTTTTCAAACATGTATTCTCTATAAAGACCAAATATGTCAATAGTTGTCATTTCATATTACGAGGACACATAATCAAGGTATACTTAGGATTTCACGGACAAGTAATCCAATTGTCCATTTGTTTTTGCAGCTACTTGACTGGCTTCATTGGCATTTCTGTATTACCTGATTCAGCGAAATTATCAAGTAGATTAGGGTAGGTAGATGGGTGCAAATAAGTTCAGTACTCTGAGCATCTTTCTAGTTTCAATTTCAGATTGCTTTTCAGTTTTTCAGTTCAAGTGTGATCCAGACTTCAGTTTGCAGAGAGTTTTGATTTCAGTTCAAGATTTTCAGCTACCAGGGATTTTGTAGCAGATCGGGTTGCACATTGGGGAACAACCCAATGGATAAGGCATTGATTATCAAGTTCCCAGATTTCAGCGGTTCTAGACATCTCCTTCAGAGCTATCTTCCCCATGTGGAGCCTATGTTAGAACCTTATATAATAGGGGAATCAGTATTCTGACTAATATCTATCTATTTCAGGCATTACGCTTTTGCTCACAACGCACAACAAAGGTGTAAAAGTGGCAGAAATCTCTCAATTCACCTCAGCTATTATCACACAAGAGTTTTTGTTTTCGGTAGTTAAAGAGTAGAGTCTCATGTTATGTTAGCTACCAAAAGAGAGAGCTTTCAGTCTCTTAGAACCCAATTTTTGTGTACCCCTAGCCACTAAAAGCCTATAGCTAGATTAAAAAATGGCTCTCTGATCTTCATATTTATCATCTTGGCCTTTGTATTACTTTCTTTTCTCGGGCATTCTGGAATTTTTCCGAGTTTTCTAGCCCATGGACACGTCATGGGGCATATTCTTTAGTGGTTTTCGAGCTTCTGCCCTAAATTTGGGTTTTTTGTTTTATGTGTTTTCATCAAAACTTAGCCTGGAGGCCAAAATTTATGCTCCAACGCTCTAGCTCCACGTAACCTGCCACACAACAACACAACGCATGACAGGGGTTAGCACACAACATCATGCAGCACACAAGACACGGGTTAACCAACATACAAATCATGCAACGCTTTTAAAACCTCAACGCACCATCTGTTAACATCAAATGCCATGTGCAAACAACACGCCTTGACTGAGCTACCCAATTGTTGGGGCATCGCCCAGGTTAGATCGATGGCACCTCAAGTTAAGTCGATATTGACCGATGTTTCATCGAAAGCTGCAAATCTCTCCTATGTAATCTCACAAAGTGGTAACAACTGGACATAGTAAGTTGCATTGTCTTTCTTGAAATGACAACAAGGAGTCTGGCTTCTAATCTCAGACAACGATAGTATGCTCTATTTTCCATGGAAAAGGCCTACTTGTGCATTGTGAGGTGGAAATATGACACATCATGAATATGTGGCCAAAGGATCTTTAAGAAAACATCTACCAAACTTGCCCATTCGGTTTGATGGATGGAACTGGTACATAATGAACTCAACGAAAGAAGGAGATAGTCGAGATTACAGGCCAATGTCAGGAGGCTATAAATCACAATGCTAAGGTTTTATTAATGCATGATATGTCACTGAGGATTGTTAGCACACGTTTGTGGTGGATGCCAACGAGATCATGGTGGTTAAGTGCCTGAAATCGAGAAGAAAGAGCAATGAAATAGCTCAGATACCGGATAAGCTAGATCACTGTGTAGATTACAGAAGGGACGTATCATGAGTTCGTGGGGAAATCTGCCAAACAAAATCACAATAATTATGCCATGGAGATTGTTGAAATGAAAACACCAGATCGCATAATATAAGAGGCACCAAATCGCAGTGGGGATACACCTTTTGAAGATGAATATCAAACCTAACATTCCATATTTCAAAATTGCATTTGATCATTTTGTATGCATGTTGAAGGAATTCTCAGTTTCATTTTGGTTTCACATTCGATAGCCATTCATGAAATTGTTATTTTCAGAACTCAAATTATATGCCCAGTTGAAAGCATGTAATACTCCAGGCATGGATTCAAGTATTTCAAGGTTAAGAGGAGTCAATCCTTTTCCCATATCCTCATTCGAAAACAAATATGACACAGATCCAAATATCAAGGAACAATTCCAGATTTGCAGGATACACATGGAAAGTGGCACCTAGGTGGTAATTTGATTCACATTTTCAAGAAGTTTCATTCAGTCAAAGACATATCAGGCACAGTTGGCAGAAAATCAGTTTCACATTACCAAAATTCCTTTAAATATCAAGGCAGCAAAATGACAGGTGGAAACAGAATCATTCTTATCCCTTGTTCTTAGATATTTTTAGCAGCTCAAGGATAAGAGAAGAATACAAATGGAAACTCAAATTCATCCAAGATAACTAGCAGTCAAGTTCTCAAGTGACAACTTAGCATTTGGTGAGGTGTCTTTCAACATTTTGAGGCAGAAGATCAGTGAATATAGAGAAGTTCCATATTTTAAGGAGTTTTGACCATTTCCCTCAGCATTCGAGACCCAGTTCCATTCGAGACTAGTTCCTAAAAATTAAAGATAATTTGTTTATGTAAAGTCTATTTATCTCTATGATTGAGAGTTTTGAAAGGGGAGGGTTCAACCTATGAAGAACTAAGTTCCTTTTCGTTGGACTGTGGGCCTTGTTTTTCCAGGAGGATGTTTCTGTAATTTTTGAATGATCAATCAGTAATAGATAAGTGAATTTACAGGATTCTTGTGTAGAAGAATTGGTGGCGTTTTTCTTTCTGTTTTCAATTATATTTTTGCTATCATTCACGCACTTTCATTTCTTATTATTGAAAGAGAGTAATGGAGAAGAATTTATGTATGCATACTCTTTGTCCAATTTTTCAATAATCTATATGTTACTCATCTGAATCTTTACAAAGGAATTCTTAACTGCTCCTCTGTTCAGTGGATCTCTCCTTTTTCACCCCATTCATCCACACTAAATCTAAGACGATCCAATAGTTGTTACTATCCTGCCCTGTGGAGACATTTACCTCTAGATCTAAGTTGATCCTTACCTTATAAATAGACCCCATAGCCCAATGGTGATCTGAGCAACTTGTCAACCAAGCCCTCATCTAAATATTTCAAAAACCACAACCTCATACCTTCATAGATAGCCTAACACCTATCCCATACAAACGAAGTTAAATCGATTAGAGAGAGCCCTCTCTGAGTCTTGGAGGGCTAGATCCAAGACTCCAAGTGGTTGAAACAGTTACCTCCGTCAATTTCTTCTTCAGCTGAGAAATTACAAAGCGTTAATAGATACCATTGTCATTTCCATTGCCAATGCATACAATACCATTTCCAATGCATACCATACCATTTCCATTGCCAATTCCAATTACAGTGCATGTGGTACCATACCATACCATTGCTAGTGCATACCATACAATGGCAAGGAATTGCATACCATTGCCAATGCATGCCATACAATGCCAAGGAAATACATACCATTTCCATTTCCAATGCATACCATTGGAAATTCATACCATACCATACCATACCATATCATACCATTACCAATGCATACCATACAAGGAAATGGCAAAGAAATGCATACCATACCATACCATACCATACCATTTCCAATGCACACCATATAATGACAAGACAATGAATACCATTGTATGCATTGTATGGTATGCCTTGGAAATGTTATGGTATGGTATGGTATGCATGGAAATGGAAATGGTATGCATTTCCTTTCCATTTCCTTGTATAGTATGCATTGGAAATGGTATGGTATGGTATGCATTGGCATTGGCAATGGAAATGGTATAGTGTGGTATGGTATGGTATGGTATTCCTTGGCATTGGAAATGGAAATGCACACCATACCATACCATACCATTGCCAATGCATATCATACAAGGAAATGGAAAGGAAATGCATACCATTTCCATTGCCAATGTATACCATTGCCATTGCCAATGTATATCATTTCTATTTCCAATGCATACCATACCATTGTTAATGCCAATGCATACCATACCATACCATACCATACCATTTCTAATGCATACCATACAATGGCAAGGCAATGCATACCATTGTATGTTGTTGGTTTAATCTTTAACTTCTTCCTTCTTCTTTGGTTGACCCAGGTTCAGATCTCAACAAGTTTCCAACAAAACCCTCTAAAACTATCGACCCTCCTAGTAAACTAGAAGGAAATGTTTTGCATAGGGTGCATAGAGAAATATCACCCAAGATATCTCTATGGGTCACTACAATAACCATGTGTTTGCAGTCTAGGAATGAGTAGGGATCTGGGAGTGTATTCTATCTTTCTTTATGCATCGAACTTGTTATTGGTTCAAGTATTTCTAATATTCATTCATCTTTAGCCTTGTGCATGCATGATAATACATCTAGTTAATAATTCATTCATAATCTAATTATTGACAGAAAGTAAACATTCAAAAACATCACACAGAACACAAGTTTTACTGTGGTTCACCCCCTCCTGGGGATACATCCACACAGATTTGTCTTCGCTTCTCTTTTATTTCATCTGCTGGAAAATATGATGTTGCACGGATTATATATTCAATCATACAATCATGATGAGGTTAAGTAACCTTTGTTAGGAAGACTAGACCACACCAGGCTCCTCATCCTGTGACCTAGCGCTCAAGATCTAGTTTATACGACTCTTCTACACCTCAACAAATTTCAACAACCAACAATAACCAAACCCTTAAACCATCATCCAACCCCCAACCTAGACCTCCTAGGTTCTTATTTATACTATTTTACAGGCTTATAGCCATTACAATCCTTATCAAAAACCATAACTTTATCATGGTTAGGCTTTCATGCCTCCTTGCCACATGGCTTTTCCTCTTACATGTTGTTTTTCCTTCTTTTTTTGCATGTTGCTTTCTTGCCACTTGTTGCGCGTGCTCCAAAATTAGGTCTTCCTTTCCAAAAATGGTTCTTTACTCAAAATAGGTTTGTGCCCAACAACCCCCCAAAACTTACGTGTGGCTCGTCCTGAGACACTTAGGTGATGCGTGCTCCCTGAACAACCTCTTCCAAGCTGTGATATTTTCCTTCTAATTCTTCCCCTTTTTCTCTAGCTTGCGTAGCTTTCCCTATAAGATCTATATTGATCATGGAATTTTGTCGTTGCTTCAGCTCATGGATTGCAATGTTGATCTTTTCCTTTTTCTGATCTAGTTGTTGGACCCTATCATCTTCCTCCAACATTTTCCATAGCTGTGTGGTCCGGTCAAAATGTTGTGTGACCTTTTGAGCTTCCTTCTCCATTATTTCCAGTTGTAAAGTTGCTTGTTGTTCTCTTTCGTCTGTGACTTCAGGAGGGGTGGTGGGTGTTAATTTTTATTTGATATCCTCAATCTCCTTTTTGTAGTCTTTGAGCGTTTGCACAATGATTTGAATATGTTCTTTGACATTGCTCATGGTTGCCTACGTGCTGTCTGGAATTCTTGTGAAGACTTCCTTCAGCTTCTACTCTAAGTTATCTATGTGTTTCTTATCCTCTTTTGTCTCCATCTTTTCCTGATCTACCACCAGTTCTAGTGCATCCTTTATATTTATGGTTGCTTGTAATTTTTTCGTGTCTATTCTAGCTCGTGATTGCACTTCCTATGCAACATTGATTTGCAATCTATACAATGATTTTGTTGGTATTTGAGCTAGTACCAATTGTACATGTTCCAAGTCTTTGAGTGGCGTATGAGCTATGGCCTCATCAATATGTAGCATGTATGTTGTTATCTGGAAGCTCATACTTTCTTGCACTACGATCTGGATGGTGTCTTCTTTGTTCTGCGCACTCCTATCCTCAGCTGTTATTGCTCGGGGGATTGGCCCTGTTCCCATTTCTTTCTTCTGTGTTTCTTGTATCCCTTCCAAGACCTACTTAACCTTGACCAAATCGTTTCTTATCCTTTCTCTTTGGTTCCCGAACTCTTCTACATCATTCGATGTGTGGTCATGTACCCTCTCTGCTACCAAATCAACATCATCCTCTGTAATTATGTATTCTAGGATTTTATTATGGGCTTTGGCCTTCTTGCGTGGGCCACCTATGTGTATGATTGGTCGTTTAGGTGGCCCCGTCTCTTATGGAGTAGTTGTCGATGGGTTTTTTGGCATCATTGTGTCCCCCCTTCCTTGTTATTCCTGCACTGGGGCATCATCCTTCTCTCTTGTTTGCACATCCTTCTTTGGAGCGTAGTCATTCTTCTGTGCCACTATATTTTGACCGGGCTTCCCTTGTTGTCTTGGTTTATTAGTTGTTGCACTTCCCCCTATAGATGTCTTGGACGACCCTGCTTCTACCTCTTTTCCCTTTGGAATTTCCTTGGTAATGACTGGGATCATCCAATCTCTCATTTCCATTTCAACTTCCTCTTCATTAATGCATAATCGAAGTTGAATACATTATTTCTCGGGATCCCTGTGCGATATTACGCAACCACTTCTAGAGTGATCCCCCAAGCCTTGACTATGTTGTCTTGTATGTTGCTAAGATACAAAGTAAAGGTGCTAGAATTGCCACTTCTTCGCTTGGGGTCTGAAGTGCTTCCCATCGATGTGTACCATGTTGTGCGACAATGTCCTACTCTGTCGTAGAAGTATGAGTAGGGAGGCTCTTTCTAGCCAATTAGTGTTATAAAAATAATTAACTAGGAGTAGTGGAACTCTGTTCCCAAGTCCCGTGCATCCTTGTAGTCATCTAGGAACAAGTTCAGTAAATATGGCACCCAATTGAGCATGGTGTCGTTTGTGCATTGTGTTGTTGCTGCGACAACCCCTGTAGGGATCTCCTCCTTATGACATTTGTGAAGTATCTTGCATGCCATTAGCTTGGTTTCCATCCTGGTGGTTGCGTCACTGATCCACTTTGTAATTATCCCACGTGAGCCTCTTTTAGCCCCATATGTTTTCTTCATCTCTTATGCGAGAGACTTTTCCTTGGCTTTGTCATCCAGGTACTGCGCGGGATTCTCACCATTTGATGGCAGGCCTGTGACGAATGAAATTATCTCTACATCTATGGATACTGGTTCTTCTAACCACAAAAGTCCTCCCTGGAGGACTACCATCAACAACTTGATGTAGTTGTTCACATCTTTTCCCCTTCCAAAGTGGGGAATTTCTAGCAAATTGAGAATTCATGTGTTTTCCAAACCTGCTGCCCATTTCTTTGGATACAACATTGGATCTCCTAATGGCCATGTGCCTAGGCTCTCCATGTGCACCTGTTGTGAAAATTCTAGGAATTTGTTGGTGTCAGACACATCGTGGTCTACGTAACTCAATATTTCGATGCAACCTAGTAATTTTTGCATGGCTTGCACCCCTCTCGAATGCGTGGTAATATTATCGAGGCATTGGGATACTTGCGCAGGGACCGTGCAATGGGTTGTTTTCCCTTTCTCTTTACCGATGCGCTAGAGGTCTCAGCCTCTAGTTCTCTATCTTCCTCGTTTGACTCATGTTTCCCTATGATATATTTGATCTGTATATCCTCCTGCTGCATGGACCCCACCATAAGTTGTGGTATTTTCTCGTCATACTTTGTCCTTTTGTTGTCCCTGCCATTCATTTTGTGGACTGCTTCGGCCCTAGAAGGTTGTGGTGGGTTGCCTGTAGTTGAAGGTTCATGTCCATGTGCACTTTCATGTGAGTCAATATCCATCTCGACCATCATCGGGGCCTACTCTTCTTCCTCGACCAGTGTGGCGCTCACTGGTTCGACCTGCGGCAAGGGAATTGCATCGACACCAATGATTCCCTCCCTTTGAGTAAACTCCTACTCCACCTCTACGGTTTCATGTGGCGACCTGAGACTACTGCGTGATTTACGTGTTGTTTGGCTTGGTGCGCTGACCTTTGGAGGTGACATCTTAGGTATTTCTTCCTTCCTTGATTAGGTTCCGGCTGCTACGATTTCAAAATTTGCCTCTTCTCCTTGCATCTTCATGATCCTTAGCTTCGTGGGTTTGCAAATTCACAATAAGTCTTTCTTGGCCCTTGTTTTCACTTTATATAGAGGGAATCATAAATTCCACGAATCTTCTCAGAGAATATTCTTTCGTTGTTACTAATGCATTGAATCTTTTCGATTATGTTTCATTTAGTTTCATAAATGCCCAATTCGTGCCTTTTTACTCTGGCGGTCGGCTTTTTCTTTTTCGACCGTTAGCCCATTCTCTGATGCATTGTACTTTTTCGGTGCACCTTACGTTTCTATTGTGACTTTCCCTTAGTGGAAATGTTTTCTTTCTATCAACCATATGCTACGTGCGGTCACTTTTTCTCTTTGTCACGGTGATTTTAGTAACTGCTACACACGATATTCCCTAGTATTTTGTATTTTCTTTCTCTTCTACTTTTTTCTTCCTCTTTCTTATTTTTCTACTTTTGTATTCCTTTTTATGAGTTTCCTTTCTTAATATCTATTATAGTACACTATATACATGCCTTTCTCATTTTGTTGTAATTTTTAAGGGTTAGTAGGTCGACTGTCCATGTACAGTTTCATTCGACAAGTGTTGATCATTCCTTTAAATTATGTTCATCCCAAGTCTTTTAGATGTACATATCTCCCATCTATGACAATATTTACTTCATATGGACCTATCCAATGCTCTAAACTTACCAGGGTGTTGGAAAAAAAAATTGTCATAGAGAAAGACTAAGTGTCCCTCCTTAAAACTCTTCTTTTTAATATGTCTTTCATGCCAGGATTTGTCTCTTTATTTCTGTACTTCCTGGTGAAATACTGCTAGAATCGTATCCTCTTCCATTCCCATTATTCGATTTAAAATTTCCTGTACTTCACCCCATCCTGTCATGTTGGTGATTGTTGCTACACAAAGACTGTGTATAATAAATTCTAATGGAACCATTGCTTCATGCCCATGCGCCAATTTGAATGGTGTATGTCATGTCAACTTATTTTATGTGGTTGTATATGCCCATAGTATTGTTGGTTCTTGTCATGTTTACACACTAGATGTCCCAACAATATTCCAAAAGGTGTACCAAAAATGCATTTCTTGATATTCAATGATATCTCACATTGCTTGCATATTTCCAACATTAGTCTTAGCACTTCTACATGGTCCTTTAACAGACTATATATAGTCCAGTCATCCAGATATACTTCTAAAAATTGATGTATGAATTCATTAAAATAAGATATGACTACTCTTGATAATATGGTTGGTGCATTCTTCAGCCAAAATGGCATGACTGTATATTGGTAGGATCCCCATTCAGTAGAAAAAATAGTCTTATACCTGTCTTCTAGAGCTATTTTGATCTGATGGTAACCTGAGAATCCATCTGTAAATGAATAGGCCTCCTAGCCTCCCACATTTTATAAGACCTCATCTATAAAAGGGGTAGGGAAAGGGTCATGTATGCAAGCATCATTAATTTTCCTAAGATATACACAAATCCTTATCCCCCCTTGTTTATTTTCTTGAACTAACATATGATTGATCCATTCAAATTCCTCTATTGGTTCTATGATACTAGCTTCCAACATTCTGTCAATTTATGTTTTCACTTTATGCTTATACACTGGATTCAGTCTATAGGGTATTTTCCTGATAGGTCTAGCCTCAGGTTTGAGGGGTATCTTCATCTCACCTAGATCCCCTTCAATGCCTTTCATATCTATAAAGGTTGTTGGAAATAGGCCATTGTATTCACACAGTAACTCTGTTATTCTTTCTACTGTTTGCTCATCCCAATAGTCTCCAATACTTTCCATTTTAGAATTGTCATTTGTCCTAATATTGACTTTCTTAACTTTGATTGGTGCAATAAATACTTATGATTCTAGATATGGACCTTCCACCTCTCTTTCTCCTTCAATCTCTATAATATGAATGTTGCGTGGATCATCTTCATCTGGTGCTTCCTCTTCAACATGATAGCATGAGAGTAACTCTTTGATTGTTTGTATGTTGCGTCGTTGATATTCTATCATGATCAACTTATGTTTCATCAATAAATATAATTCCATGTATCAACTTCAACGTTGAATCAATGTTGGGGTTCTCATGTTCAAATTAGAAGGTTACTACAACATTTTTTTGTAAACTTGTCCATTTTGTAGTGCCTCTGCGCATATCCTAGTCTATATACCATTTCCCTGGGATTCCTTCCAATGTATGGATAAATTTATGAGTCCATTCCTATGGTGGTTTCATCCTTCGTTATTCCTTGCACTTCTCCAAGTGTTCCACTAGTGTTCCATGTCCATCATACCTCTACATTTTATTTCTCCCCTGCTCTGCACCAAATCTAATGCACAGTACATGTTTTCACTGATACCAGTCCTAAATGGTCTATTTTTGCACACCCCACCATGTTGCAGGTGTTTCCTTGAGTGAAATATCTAGGGATAAGAGCCTCTAATTTTCTAGTACTTCCTCTTCATATTTTGTCAAAAATTCCTCTAAGTCATTTAACCCATGAAAACTGGGAGGTTTCCTTATCTCTGTACCAACCCATCTCACTGCGCGGTCTATTCTTTCACACCTCCATGTTGAAACTTAATGTAATTGTTGTTTCCAATTCTCCAAACATGTGTCTAACTCAGAAGCCCATGATGTAATTATTCTCCAACTGATTACCCCATCTACATTTGGTTTAACATAATCCTCTTCTCACGCACTAGTTCTGTACAACTGGTTTATTCCCTCCAGATCCAAACAAGTGGGTTCTACAAACCTTTCTCCTTATGATGGATCCACTGGTGCAATGAATCTATATTCATCTGATTCAAAAGTTATTTTTCTTGTCTTCATGTTTATTATAGCTTGGTTATTAAATTCCCAATCCAATCCAAGAAATGTTGGGTAAGGTGTTGTGCCATCGACTATCTCTATTACTTCAAAATATGCCATAGTGCACTCTCCATCCAAATCTACTGTCACCCCTTTAAGCCTTCCAATTGGTAATACTTTGTGTTTATTTTCTAATTTCAAATGGACAAGTGAATAGACTAAGGTAGGTTCCCCCATACATTGCCATGTCTTCTTAGGTAAAAAATTTACTTCAGAGCCTAAATCCAGTATAATATCTCCCATATTGAAATCCCCAATGTTGGAATTCAGTTTGAATTCTCTGCTTGTCCTTCTTCTTGTATGGAGATGATTTACTGTTTTATGTTCTAACTTTACTTCCACCTTGGTGTTACATATTTATAACATATCTTGTAAAACCCTAATAGATGATGGTTCATTCAATAACTTAACACAAGATTGCAAAAAAGTCTTAATGGTAATTACTTGCTCTAAAAGTTGTCCTTCACTGGTATGGTCCATTGAAAATGGAATTGCATATATTGGTGGAATTTCAAGTTGTTGCATGACTAGTGTAGATGCAACATTTTTCTTGAGACACTCCTGTCTAGATCCTTTAAATGTTTCATTTTCCTTATGGGCGTCAAACTACTTATGTGGTTCAGTATTCTTCTTAATCCATTGGTGTTGTGTTAGATCTTTGTTTACTACATCAACTCCTATATCGGATCCTCCTCGAGTGACTATATTGATGTTTCTCCCATCATCCCTCGCTTCTGCAGAGATCTAGTGGAAATTTTGGTTGTTCTGGTTCTTTTTTTCATGGATCTTCCCCAAGAGTGTTGGACAGTCTTATGTGTCATGACTTGTTGTGTGACAATACATACATGTCGCTATTGGGAGTGGACACTCCCTTGCATAATGTCCTGGTTGTTGGAAGTTGTGGCACACTATAGGTCCTCTGCCTCATCCAAATCCTCCTCTACCTCGTCCTCCACCTCCATATCCACCTCAACATCCTCATTGCATGTTGTACTGGGGTACTTGGTTATACTGCGTGGGGTTATACCAAGGCTACGCATTATTATACTGTTGTTACATAGTGTTGTACAATTGATACACATTATTGTATGGTGGTGGTACCTGGTTGAACTGAGGTGTAGCTTGTCCTATCATCATTTATTCTTGCACCCTATAAGTATTTGAAGTTCTTTCTCTCATCAGCTCCATCATCCTACAATCCTTATCAACATGACCCATTGACTTGCAAAAATGGCAGTATGAACTTTTTGGTATTGTCTTATATTTCTGCATCATTGGGTAGTGATATGGATCATTCCCATCTGTATTAAAAATCTCGCACCATGGTCCTCTTGTTGGAAATGGGTTTGGAACTCCTTTTTCCATACACTGCACAAAAGTTGGGCATTCATTCTTATGGTGTCCTTATGTCCTGCATAAGGTACACCAAACAACTTCTCTTTTCTCTTTACCCTTATTCTGGTTAAGTTAAAATGTTATATTTTTCAAATCCTCCTTTAACTCATCTATTGTTGGATCTGTCTAATGATACTGGTTCTCTTCCAGTTGTAAGGTTGTTTGTAGAGCCTCTGCATGAGTTTGGAACTTATGTTGTCTTAATGGGTATTTCAAATGTGGTAACAATGAGTTCACAAATAGATTCCTATGTTGCATGTTGGTCATTGCATATTTCAACTTACCTTTTAGATGCTTAAACCTCTAATCAATCTCCCAAACAGAATCACCTGCTTTTTGCCTGATTTCAATCATTTCATTCATATACTGGTCTTCTGATTCGGGCTTCTGAAATCCGTTTATCAATAGATTTTTAACATCTACAATAGTCTTTGTTACTCATGGTGGATTGTTTACATCTACGCTCATGTACGAGTCCGGTGCAGGGTCTCTTAGTGTGATAGCTAATTGTGTGAGATTTGTATCCTCATATGTGATCTGCTTTGCTTCCTAGATATTCTCACAAATGAATAAGTTTTTTTCAGGGTCCTTTGATGCCTCTCCCCGAAATTCTAGTAACCTAACCGTGGGATCATGTCCTACCATTTTGAACTATGTTGAACTACTACCTCTACGTGGTGTATATAATTGACTCTTGCTTCATGAACTGGCTCCTCCAGTTTCTACTCCTTGCTTGAATGTGTTTCTTGTTTTCTGATGCAGGAGCATCGCTCCACCTCAACACGCAACAGTTGGTTGGCACATTGGTGTGCATTCAAGGAAGAGAGAGGCGTCACCCTCTCATTTTGCCTTCGAAAGTTTAAAATGTAATTAACGCAATTAATGTTGTCAAGCTGGAAGAGCCAAGCTGTGCTTTCACACAAGAAATAGATGAGGTTGCCTTAAGTGGTTGATGGTAGGAGGGATCTTCATCTGATTCGGATCAGATTTCCATAATTGTAATCTACCTCATTAGTCAGGCGTTTTGAATGGTGATTAGACACCACTAGCTTATCTTGGGGGGAATCTCGTTAAGCCCCTCTTGTATAAATCTTTGTATTGTATGACCAATAGAGGTTGTTGATAGGCTGTTGGAGTTTGATGAAAGATCATTGTATCCAAGCGGAGATTTGAGAGCCAATACTTAGTCATAGTCCAGACTCACATATTGTAATGGGCATTCCACCATTAATAGAAAGGAACATATTTTCCTATTTGTTAATTTCTATGTAATGGGTGTTTAGTTTTGAATATCGTTCACATGTGTTTATGTGTATATGTACGTTAGAAATCGTCTGCAGGGATAGGGATATAATCCTCTATCTATGAGTGTGTCAAATTAGCTCTATTTCTTGAGGCTAAGCCCAAGGAGTGCACGACAGAGACTTGAAACTCTCTAATCCAACGCAAGGGTCTGAACTTCTTCGAGTTAGAGAATAAAGTGTCAGGAGAGAACACCAGAATAATTCACAAAATCAAGGGAGAATTTCAAGGTTTTTGAATACCTTGGAAAGAAAGTCTGTGTAGGATTAAGCATAACTCAAAGTTGTTGAAAATTCTATCGGACTCTGCCAGGAGGGCATTGAGCAAGTGCGAGTGCGCACAGAACCAACACATTCTAGAGTGTTGGAGATATTGAGAAAACCCCAGGGTTGTTGAACACTATAAGGAAGGATTTCTTTGCAAGTGTGCACTGAGTGGGGCAAAGGAGTTGCCTTAGAAACCTGAAAAAGTTTTCAGGAAGAAGCCATCTAAAGGCTTAAACGAGCACAAGGAGTGCACCAAGGATGAAGTAAGTTCATCTTACAAACTCAGGAGAAAGAGTGTCAAGTGACCAGGGGGGCACTAGAAGGTCTACGGAAGGACTTAATAGAACCAAGAACCTTCAAGGGTTGAGCCAAGCACAAGCTCAAGAGAAACAACATTATCACGCGTAGAATTTTTCCAAGGAGTGCAGAAAGGATCCAAGAACAATCTAAGTCTTGGGAAGAAAATATTTCAAGTGTGTACAAGGAGGAAGGACTCATCGAAGTCTCGAAGGCAAGCTAAAATCGCCCATCGTCGAGAGGGAGACAGGTGGAAAAATATCTGGAGATCCGGGAGTTAGAGCTCCGGGAGGTTTTCCAAGAGAAAACAAAAATCTTCTTGAAGTCGCAAAGAGTGGTTTGAATCCAGAGAGATATTGGAGGAGGATAGCGAGAGACTCTCAAAGGCCGGATTCTGAATAGACCACAACCATGGATCTAAAGGAAGAACGAGGACTGTTGATCCTCGCTCCAATTGATTTTGTCAATTCGAAGTTCGGGAACATAGGAGTTGGTTGTTGTGTTAGAAGATGAAACCCAGAATCCTAAAGAGCTTTTCGTGGTTTATACCTGGGACATAGCCTGAGGTCACATGATTAAAGGGACTAGCACAAAGAACTATTGCCTCTATCAACTTTCTTCAAAGGGCCGAGAAGAGAGCTACGGGGGTTTATAGGACCCGCACTTTGGAGAAAGAGGGACCTGTGATAAATCGCATTGGGTTCTAGCAGGGAACCAAAGGGTCAATTCGACTCAGGTGCTTGAACGATCCTAGACTGGGAGGTCACACAACCCCAAGGGGGAAGGGGGTATACTTTATTTTCTTTATTCCACTAAAATTCAGTTGTCTAAATGTTGGTGTTCTTTCCAGTGTGTTAATCACACATGGGGTTGTAGGTTCCACACTGACGGTGATTTGGATTGGATTTATGCCTTCTATTCCTTCCCTTGGACCTCCTATTTTCCTTTCATATGTTTCACTCATGATTTCCTCAATCTTCTCCACAACCTGGATATCCTCTACCTCTTCTTCATCTCTTTCCAAGCCCTCTCTATCAACTATGGCTCTCTTCTTGTTATTCATCATATATTGGTAGGGTAACCCACTATGCGTATTTCCATATTTTTCCATTATCTTCTTTATCTCATCTTCCTCCATCATGATTGGGTCCATGACCTCCTTCTTATTTACCTTATCTATCTCTTCCTCCATTTCTCAGCCTCTTGTCAGTGCTTTCCCCCTTCCACCATGCGCACTGGGAAGTTTAGTTGTTTGATTCCATAGTAATCACATAGTTGTCATACAATAAAATCTTGATTGAAGTATACAGTGATATGATGTACCTACCTCTAGGCCCCTTTAGAAAATCGTGTTTTGTTGTGGTGTAATACTTCATGGTATCTACTGTAAATTCGGTGATAAACCCTACAACAATACTTTCTAACCAGAAATATATTGTGTGCGTGAATTTGTTATAAACTTGTTGTAATTGCGCGATATCCACATGATTCCACTCCAACTATCTAATTCGATTTGTATGGTGGTTGTATTTTAACCTCAATAACCACTCCTACAACAAATGCAGGAAATCACAAAAAAATACCTCATGCAGGTCGCTAAACATGTATTTATCGAGATATTTGTGTGGTGCTAGCTTAGGGTTTCTATTGTCCTTCTGTGCAAACTTGAGTTCCTTCATTTTCAACCATATTTATATATTTTCCTTTGTTGGATTCCATGGCCTGAACATTCCCTTCTATACCTTCATCCTTCGCCCGTTTATTCCATGGATCCTGTCCACTCAATCCTATGTAGTTCCAGCCGACAATCGAACCATTTTTTAGTTTAGATCTCTGACTTATTGCTTCTTCTTGGGTTGACCCAAGTTCATATCTCACCAGGTTTCCAGCAAAACCTTCTAAAACTATAAAGCCTCCTAGTAAACCAGAAGGAAACGTTGTGCAAGGGTGCACAAAACAGTCTCACCTAAGATAGCTCTATATCTCTATGGGTGACTACAATACCCAGGTTTTTGCAGTCTAGGAATCAATGGGGATCTAGGAGTGTATTATATCTTTCTTTATGCATCAAACTTGTTATTGGTTCAAGTATTTCTAAGATTCATTCATCTTTAGCCTCATGCATGCATGTTAATACATCTAGTTAATCATTCATTCATAAGCTAATTATTGATAGAAAGTAAACATTTAGAAACATCACACAGAACAAAAGTTTTACTGTGGTTCACCCCCTCCTGGGGCTATGTCCACGAAGATTTTGATTCTTTTCTCTTTTATTTAATATGCTGGAAAATCTGGTGTTGCATGCATTACATCTTCAATAATACAATCATGATGAAGTTAAGGAACCTCTATGAGGCTTAATAGATCACACCAGGATCCTCATCTTGTGACCTAACCATCAAAATCTAGCTTATACAACTCTTCTACACCTCAACAACTTTAAACAACCAAAAATAATTGAACCCTTAAACCATCATCCAACCCATAACCTATACCTCCTAGGTTCTTATTTATATTATTTTACAATATTATAGTCATTACAATCCTTATAAAAAACCCTAACCCTATCATGGTTAGGAGTCGAAGTCGTGAAGAGCGGTTTAAATCCAGACCGTTGGATCTGGAAGGGACACATGGAAGAAATCCGCATATTTCCAAGGAGTAGCACTCCAAGAGATATCAAAGGAGGATAGTAAGAGACTCACGAAGGCTAGAGTCTGAATAGATCATATTCGTGGATCTAAAGGAATAACAAGGATCGTTGATCCTCGCGCCAATTGAGTTCGTCGATTTGGAGTTCGGGAACATAGGAGTCAATTGTTGTGTTAGAAGCCAAAACCCCAAAGCCCAAAGCGCTTTTCATGGTATATCCCTGGGACATAGCCTGAGGTCACATGATAAAAGGGCCTATCACAGAGAACTAGTGTCGCCGTCAAATTTTTTCAAAGGTCTGAGAAGAGAGTCACGGGGTTTGATAGGACCTACACTTTGGAGAAAGAGGGACCTGTGATAAATCGGATTGGGTTCCAGCAGGTAACCGAAGGGTCAATTTGACTCAAGTGCTTGAACGATCCTAGACCGGGAGGTCGCACAGCCCCAGGGGGAATGGGTTCTGTGTCATTGTATTTCTTCCACAAAAATTCAGTTGTCTAAATGTTGGTTTTCTTTCCGGTGTGTTAGTCACACATGGGGTTGTAGGTTCCACACTGGCAGTGATTTGGATTGGATTTCTTCCTTATGTTCCTTCTCTTGGACTTCCTATTTTCCTTTTATATGTTGCACGCATTATTTCCTCAATCTTCTCCATAGCTCGGATATCCTCTACCTCTTCTTCATCGCTTGACAAGCCCTCTTTATCAGCTATGGCTCTCTTCTTTTTATTCATCTTATATTGGTAGGGTACTCCACTGTGCGTCTTTCCATCTTTTTCCATTATCTGCTTTATCTGGTCTTCCTCCATCATGATTGGGTCCATGGACTCCTTCTTATTTACCTTATATATCTCTTCCTCCATTTCTCAACCTCTTGTTAGTGCTTTCCCCCTTCCCCCTTGCATGCAGGGAAGTTTAGTTGTTTGATTCCATAGTAATCACACCGTTGTCATACAATAAAATCTTGATTGAAGTATACAGTGATCTCATGTACATACCTCTGGGTCCCTTTAGAAACTCTTGTTCTTTTGTGGTGTAATACTTTGTGGTATCTACTGTAAATTCGGTGATAAACCCTACAACAATACTGTCTAACCATAAATGTATTGCGTGCTTGAATTTGTTATTAACTTGTTGTAACTACGCGATCTCCACAAGATTCCACTCCAACTGTCTAATTCGATTTGTAGGGTGGTTGTATTTTAACCTCAATAACCACTATTTCAAAAAATGAGGGAAATCACAGAAAAATACCTCATGCAGGTCGCTAAACATGTATTTATCGAGATAATTGTGTGGTACTAGCTTAGGGTTTATTTTTTCCTTCTGCGCAAAATCGATTTCCTTCATTTTCAACCATTTTTCGATCTTTTCCTTTGTTGGATTCCATGGCCTGAACATTCCCTTCTATACCTTCATCCTTCATGTGTTTATTCCACGAATCCCGTCCACTCAATCCTATGTAGTTCCAGTCAGCAATGGAACCATTTGTTAGTTTAGATATTTGACTTCTTTCTTCTTCTTGGGTTGACCCAGGTTCATATCTCACCAGGTTTCCAACAAAACCCTCTAAAACTATCAGGCCTCCTAGTAAACCAGAAGGCAATGCTGCGCACAGGGTGCACAACACAGTCTCACATGAGGTAGATCTATATCTCTATGGGTGACTACAATACCTAGGTTTTTGTGGTCTATGAATTAGTGGGGATCTAGGAGTGTATTATATCTTTTGTTATGCATCAAACTTGTTATTGGTTCAAGTATTTCTAAGATTCATTCATCTTTAGCCTTATGCATGCATGCTAATACATCTAGTTAATCATTCATTCATAATCTAATTATTGATAGAAATTAAACATTCAGAAACATCGCATACAACACAAGTTTTACCATGTTTCACCCCCTCCAAGGGCTATGTCCACAAAGATTTCGCTTCTTTTCTCTTTTATTTAATCTGCTGGAAAATCTAGTGTTGCATGCATTACATCTTCAATCATACAATCATGATGAGGTTAAGGAACCTCTATGAGGCAGACTAGATCACACCAATCTCCTCATATTGTGACCTAACCCTCAAAATATAGCTTATACAAATCTTCTACACCTCAAGAAATTTCAACAACCAAAAATAATTGAACCCTTAAACCATCATCCAACCCCTAACCTAGACCTCCTCGGTTCTTATTTATATTATTTTACAATATTATAGCCATTACAATCCTTATAAAAAACCCTAACCCTATCATGGTTATTATTTCTTGCCTCCTCGCCACGTGGCTTTTCCTCTTGCATGTTGTTTTTCTTTCTTTTTTATGCATGTTTCTTTCTTTCCACTTGTTGCGCATGCTCCAAAATTAGGTCTTCCTTTCCAAAAATAGGTCTTTCCTCAAAATATGCATGTGCACATATTCATTGTATGGTATGCATTAGCAATGGTATGGTATGGTATGGTATGGTATGCATCGAAAATGGAAATGGAAATGGTATGCATTTCCTTTCCATTGCCTTGTATGGTATGCATTGGCAATGGTATGGTATGGTATGGTATGGTATGTATTGGCATTGCAATGGAAATGGAAATGGTATGATATGGTATGGTATGGTATGGTATGCATTGGAATTGGCAATGGAAATGCATACCATGCCATATCATACCATTTCCATATCCATTTCTAATTCCAATGCATACCATACCATACCATTTCCAATGCATACCATACAAGGAAATGACAAGGAAATGCATACCATACCAATGCATACCATTGTCAATGTCAACTATTTCCAATGCCAAACCATACCATACCATTTCCAATTCCAAACCATACCATACCATTTCCAATGCATACCATACCATAGCATACCATACTATTTTCATTGCCATTTCCAATTCCAATGCATGTGGTACCATACCATACCATTGCCAATGCATACCATACAATGGCAAGGCAATGCATACCATTTCCATTGCCAATGAATACCATACCATTGCCAATGCATACCATACAAGGAAATGGCAAGGAAATTCATACCATACCAATGCATACCATTTCCATTGCCAATGCATACCATACCACACCATTGTCAATGCATACTATACAAGGAAATGGAAAGGCAATGCATACCATGTCAATGCATACCATTTCCATTGTCATTGCTAATGCATACCATACCATTTCAATTTCTATTTCCAATGCCAATGCATACCATACAATGGCAAGGAAATGCATACCATTTCCATTACCAATGTATACCATTTTCATTGCCAATGCATATTATTTCCAATGCATACCATACCATACCATAACATACCATACAAGGAAATGGCAAGGAAATGCATACCATTTCCATTTCCATTACCAATGTATACCATACCATTGCCAATGCATACCATATCATTTCCATAGCATACCATTACCAATGCATACCATACCATTGTCATTTCCATTTCCAATTCCAATTCATACCATACCATTGTCAAATCATACCATACAATGGAAATGTAATACATACCATTTCCAATGCATACCATTGCCATTTCCAATGCATACCATACCATACCATACCATTTCCAATGTGTAGGATACCATTTCCAATGCATACCATACCATACCATTGCTTGATGTCTTGAATATTCTAGGGTTGTCATGTGTCATCTTGCATTTCAACAAGCATTTGTTATCTAAACCCTAGTTTATGCTTTCATTTTTAGCCCCTTTTCATTTAATGATTACTTGTGTTAAGGGTTGTTATATTTATCCTGTTGTAACTTAGTTAATATCATTTATTGGCTTGGTGAGGCATGGAAATGTTATGGCATGACATTGGAAAGTTATATTTATTGTTATATAGGTTAAAATGGGAAACTACATGACAAGGCATGGGAAGCTACATGACAATGGCATGGCTTGGAAAGGCATGCTAATGACATGGCATGGAAATGACATGGAAATGGAATGAAATGGTAATGGAATGTCATGGCACGCCTTGGAAAGGCATAGCATTGGCATGACAATTCTGTGATATGGAAAAGCATGGAAATGGCTTGGAAAGACATGGAAAGGCATGGAAATGGCTTGGCAAGACATGGAAATGGCATGGAAAGGTTTGACAATGGCATGGAAATGCCAATGGAATGACATGGAATTACTTGGAAAGGAATGACAATGGAATGGCATGGAAATTACATGGCATCAACATATTTCTGGGATTGGGTTTGGGAGGGAACTTTTTCTCCTTGTGTGATGGTGAAGGGAAAAGAGTAATGGTTTCAATTCTCCCTGGAGGAATTTTGGTAGCATAGCATTACTTTCTATAGTGTGTCATGAAATGTAACCTCAAAACCTTTATTTGTGGGTGGAAAATGATACCCATTCTAAGATCTAGTTTCCATATGAACTCTCTCATTCTATTGATAAAAATCAATAAGTTTAGTGGACATCATGGAATACTAAATAAATGTTATTAATAATTGATGGGTTTAACAAAATTTACATATACCCACTACACAATCTAAACAAACATGTGCATTAATGAGTCATTGACTAGTTTTTTTGGCATTTATGAAGGGTTACATGTAAATCAAATGATTATATATATGTCATGCATAGAAAGAGGGGAATAATGTGTGTGCCCTAGAAAATAATATTGAACTAAAATTGTTAAGTTATTTACAATTATGTAGAAGATAAATGAGAAAATTTATTTCTATAAAAAAATATTGTAATATGTCATTTTTAAGGTCACAATGTTTTCAAGTGACCACTATTTTAGTGTGGATTGTCATTAGATTTATAAGGAGATAATTCAAGAGGTAGTCCATATTCTTGGTTGTGAGTTAGAATATGGATATCCGCCACATTCATGCAAATAATTCAGAAGGAATGATCTATCTATGATGTAGAGATACATGGTTGATTAGCAAGCAAGATAATTGAGAACCATTAATTCCTTATGGATTTAGAGCTTATCGATATTTTCCACCATAAGCTATTCCTGAATTCTTAATGCAAGTATTTATAATCACTTTAGAAACAAATCAAAGGATTAATACATATAAAATTCATACACTTTGAAATTTATATATTCATCAACATCAAATGTAGAAACAATAAGAATCATAAAAAACATTCCTTGAAATGTGTGTGTGTGTGTGTGTACTCAACATCGTCTAAATTGTACATTTTTTACAAAATGACAACTCGTGCCCAGTATACAAAGCGACAACAAGTTTCCTAACATAAAAAAAAAGCATATATATCGTGGCCTAGCTACAAAATGGCAGTAGTTGGTCAATCATTGACCATTGCCACCCTTTCCACCCTTAGGAGAATAATGAAAATATATCTTTCTTCTCTTGCTCGAGTATGCACCTCGAGAGGTTCTAGGCCTGGGCGTGCTTCGACACTATGGAGACTACACAAAGAATAAACAATGTTATAAGTCTTTTTCATCAATGAATTAATAGACATACAAATTGATACTTTGTAATTTAACCTAAGACAACTCACCGCATATGAAACTGTCAATCGTGAGGGTTTTACTCTCCTCTATGACCCCAATCTCTCTGCAATGCCACCCTGCATCAGTTACAAGGATCACGTCAAGAAAATTAAAAAAATATGTGTAAAAACAAATTCATGAAACATAAAATGTTATCATTAATGCATTATCTCACTGTGAATATCTCAAGCATCGATGGAGATTCACTGGCAGATGGAGTACTAGGTTGTACAACCTGCTCCGAAGCAAACTCTACTATGGAAGTCTTTGTTGATGGGGATGAAAGTGGTGGTGGGGGTGGGTGGTAGACAAGTGGGTTGTGATGGACCCTCATGGGATGTACAAGTGATTCCAACACCCTAAGCCTAGAGAAATGAAACCTAGAAGAAAATCTCAAGTTCCTAGGGGGTGCAATACTACTATACCTACCAAATATATCGGCAACCTTCATACATATGAATAAAATTCAACTATTAGTACCAAATAGTATAATTCAAAAACATAAACACAAAAAATTTGAGAGTTATATGATACTTAACTTTACACATGATACGTGTGATGTTGGTTACTTGTCCATCTCATATGGACAATCCCTGACATCGCCTGGTGCCAAATCAACAAGATAACATATAAAAAAAAATAAGATTTCATAAAATAAAGAAATGACTATGTTGAATCTATCAAATGTAATACATACTTGTGTGTACGGTGCACCCAATGAAGATGCTACCTATACTGCTGCATTGGTGGTGGGGCTAGGAACTGATGCACCCATAGGCGTATAGGGTTTGTTGTTGGGACGCAACAACTAAAAAAAAACTCACAAGCAAATATCTATATAAATACACAAAATAAAAAATAAATATATAATGATGAAAAACATAGAGAGGGTTAAGATAATAATCTCCTCCCTGACGCTATGTTGTCCACTAGGCTCTATAGGCCCATAGCATGTATTCCCACAGATCGAGCATCTATGAGGTTCACATGGATGGCTACTATGTCCATGTGCCCTCTCCTCACTATACTCCCCCGTGCATGTTGATTCTCCAACTCCTCTATCAATTTCACTGGCAGGCACCTCCTGCCAAGATAGTGCAACAAATCTATTGCGTTGCACTAGGATACGAGTCAATGAGGAGATGGTTAGTTGTACTTGTTGCAAGTTCTTTGCAATAGGAGGATGTTGGGTATGGGAGTCGGGCATTCACCAAGGGGGACGAGGACCTAAATCGTGGTCGTGCCTGGCATGCTCTTGGTCTTGTGTGTACCCTTGACCCACCCCATGGAAGTCACCAATGTCAAAGTAGTTGACATGCTTACCCATAATAAAATCAGACCATAATTTTCTCAGAATATATAAGGGAATATCCTGGTTATTGCAGGGATTTTTATCAAAAATCATGTACCACTTATCCATCCAGTTTTGATTAATATACGGATGGATGCACCAGTCAATGGAGATGTGTTTCCTATCCAATGGTAGTTCTTGTCCATTTCTAGGATCCCTAAAAATAGAGAATATTTGTTGTTTTGAAATGCCTAGTTCTTTGACTTGGTTTTTGTCCAAACCAATGTTATAGTACTCATACATTTGTGCCCTATAATCCGAAATAGAGGTCAATTTCCCTTGGGCACTTGAAATGGATTGCACGATGATGTCCAAAGAAGTGGTCAAGGAGACTTTTCTAGGCTCTCTAGTCTCCATTAATTGTTGCTCAAGGGTTCATAATATAACCAAACCCTCATCAATTGTAGAGTTTACATTGTGTGGTGGTGGTGGTTTGGGGTTTTGATCTTCTTGGATTTCTTGTGAGCAGTTTTAATTGTCTTTGGGTTCCATTGCATTATATATGTTTCAATTTAAAATCCATGGCATGTAAATTAGGTTCCTTTTTTATTTAAATTACAAAATTACATTTTTTTTTTAAATTTAGATTATTGGGAGAAAAATACTAAATTGGAATGACTAAATTGGATTAAAATTAAGAAAAATGTAACATACATGGACATGATGGCTCCCTCCTCCCTTTCTTCCTCTTCTCTATCTCCACTATGTTTTCCCAATGAGAGAAGCGCGAGCGTGATTTGTGCACAATGGGAACAAATCATGCTCGATCCCTTAATATAATTTTATGAGTAAGACAACGCACATGATTTTTTCACTCAACCTACATGTAAATCTACATGGATATTCGGCCATATCCGAACCTATAGGTATAGGAACATGTGTGCATTCCTAAGAATGCACATGTGTTCCTGCGAGTGTTCTTTCTTAAGCATTCCCTTGCCACTTTTTCGGCCACCAAGTTCTTGCACTCACCCCTCCACATAACTTGTTTATTATGGAGAGATCGGGGAGGGGAGGATGGGTTTGAGGAGATCTTCCTCAAGTGTTGCTATGTAGGTATGAGTTATGGCCACTGGGATCATATCGTCGACCCACAAGAATCCTACTGTAAGAGGGAGTTGAAGTCCCTCCCCTAGCATCCTCCTCCTTAGGGTTTTAAACCAATACTTCAAAGGATAATTTTAAAATATCAAAAGAGGAAAAAAATGAGGAAGAGGAAGTAACAAATATACTCTTATAAGAGCTAGGAGAAATCATCTAAAAGGTCTAGGGTTATCTTTTTTTTAATTTTATTCTTAATTCTTTTTATATGCACATTTACGGAAGCCACCTTCCCTATATGTACATTTACGGAAGCCACCTTTTGTATATGTGGCTTCCATATATGCGCATATACGGAAGTGGTTGGCTTCTGTATATGCATATACAAAATTTCTCTATATATGTGTATTTACAAAAGCCAACCACTTTTGTATATGTGCATTTA
>JASDQU010010359.1:127382-139735 GCA_032191745.1 Picea mariana | reverse complement strand
TATATATAGAAGCACTTCCATATATGCACATTTATGGAAGCCACCTTTCATATATGCGTATATACTGAAGTGGTCGACTTCCGTAAATATATACTGAAGTGGCCTAGTTTTTTTATATGCGCATATACATAAGGGTTTATGTATATGCACATTTATGAAAGACACCTCTACGGAATTATTTCAATATCATTTTCCCCAAGGCACATTTTTTCTTGGAGAAAAATCACATCAAGTGTATAAATAGAGAATATTCTTTTGAGGGCTAGCCTTTTGAGGGTAGCCCCAAATTCTCTAATGTTGAAATAAATTATGATCATGATGGAATGAACTTTTGGTGATTGTCTACTCTAAGGATCCCTTTGATAGTGATTTTTTTTAATTCCCTAACCTCTTTCGTGGCCTTTGTATTCTCTTTTGAGATTAAGGACTTCCTCCCTATAGGAACGGTCTTTGTGTCCACCTCCGCTAAACCTCCCCTAACCCCCTATTGGCACTATGCACGGTTTGTAAGACCCTAGGTTTGATTTATCTATGACTAACAAAACCCACCAAACACCAACCCTTTCGGCATAACCCGCTTTCGCAAATGAAGTCTCACCCAATGTATTTATTGTGACTACAAGAACCAGGTTTTTACAGTAGTGAGGGAATGGGAGGAAATCATTTTGTCCATTCTTCCTTATTATTTATGTGCGCATAATTATGTCCTTGTTCTGTATTAACTTACTTAGCGATTCAGATTCATATTATCAATGTATTCCATATTACTGTATAAACTCATTGCTTCCACAGTCATGATTATTGCACCATGATTAAACATAAGAGAAATCTAATATACTATGCATCCAAATAGAATTCCTAAGAAATCACATAAAAGACATAAAAAAAAATATTTAACGTGGTTCACCCAAATCTGGGCTATGTCCATAATGATTGTCTTCTTTATTATTCTTTTGTTAAGTGCTTTAGGATTACGCACTGCGCTTACAAAGATGTATCATGCTTATATTTCTCTTCTACTAGCCTAGTCTCTCTGCAGTGAAAGCCTCTCTGTCTCTGCATCATCCCTTACATTCAGATAATGATTCCTCTCCTTTACAGACTAAAAATGGAAAATAACAGACATGAACCCACAACAAGAAGGAACCAACCATATGCTAAGACGAATTAACAACATAGAGAGCCCTTGTTCTCCCAACCTATTACATATTTATACATACAATATAGGGCTTAAAACCCTACTTGGTTCATCCCAAAAACCCATTACATTGCATGGCTAATTCAGTTAATTGGTGCCTTTAGTCTGATCATTTCCTTGTTCGTCACTTGGTTCGTCATCACTTTTATCTTTCTCTTCTTGCTCTTCTATTTGTCTTGTTTTATCTACCGATATGATCCAGGAGGATCTCGATGGCCACCCACCTTGTCCATATGGATCAAAATAGTTTTTTGGCAACTTACTATTTTTAGCAGTTTTTCAATTCCTGAACTTCTGGGGCCATTTTGAGGGCTAAAACGATGTTTTTTTGCGATCAAGCACCTCAATGATAACCAAAGGATCTCATTGACCCCCCTAAATTAAGCTCCTCATCAATACCTTTCCAGCGAGCTATTGTGTGCCCTAAATGAAGATCGTATGCAAAAGTTACGATCTATGTTAATATTATAAATATGTGGTTTCATTTTGTTCCACTCATAAATCTGGATCAGTGGTATCATAGCGGTTTGCTCCTTATAATTTTTTTAATGCATGTTCCCGATGTGTTCATGGTATAGAGAGTTGGTTCTCGATCTTGTTTCTCTCGAGGACAACTTCTCTCGCACGCCCAAGAAACCATCCATGGCAGGAAAAAAGAAAGATGATGGGACATGAGATCCTTTCAAAATTTTCCTCGAGGAAGCCCTTGAAAGACAAAGGAACAAGATGATGGAAAACTTTGCACAAATTCTTAGATGACTTCCGACAAGTGACACATCCACCTCAAGCAGAAGCGACACCCCCTTCAAGGTACAAATCAACTTTGATATCCCTATATTTGAATGTCAAATAGATGTTGATGTCGTAGATAAATGGTTAAACCTTCTAGAAGGGTATTTTTCTTTCCACGACTTTTCTGATAGAGAAAATATTATGTTTTCACTCCTCAAGGTCGTACCCCATGTCAAATATTGGTGGGATAAATTTTGTGAGCAAATGAAAATAGAGGGATCGACATTATTTTCACTTGCACCCACTTGGGGTTCCTTCAGGGATGCTATTAAGGAAAAATACTACCCTGTTGGAAGTTATGACGACTTGTATACAAGATGGACCATACTGCGACAGGAAAGAGACCAAACTGTGTCATAGTTCATTAATGTCTTCCATACCTTGTGCATCAAATATTCTGACCGACATCTGGTGCTCAAGTACCATGGTGGTATGCATAGATACATCCAGATAGAAATGGATTTTTTGGACATATCATCCTTGGGCATGGAATATTGATATGCCATCAAAATTGAGTAGAAGTTGAAACAAAAGTTGTGGAAGTTTGGGTCTAGGAGCCCCTCACAGCAGAAGGAGGGAAAGGGAAGCCCCAACCCACAGAAAAATGGACAGAGAAAATATGGGAAACCTAGGGACAACCAGTCCAAGACGCAAGCAAGAAGGACAATGGGAAGGTGATGAAAGATATCAGGATGTGGTGCGACTTCCATAAGATCCCCTGGCATAACACTGCTTATTGCTTCTCAAAGAAATCATTTGTGGTTGTGGTAAAAAACTCATAATCAGATGTGGGTTCTGAATCTGAGTCAGAACTAGAAAAGGGCAGAAAAATCATTGATGTGGAACTCAGTACCACTGTTGCTACCACCAAGATCCATCCCAGTGAACCTGATGAGACAGAGGAAGGCGAGCACCTCTTTCATTCACAGATGTGGGTAAAAGGTACTCCGTTGCATTTCATCGTTGATAGTGGTAGCTAGAAGAACCTTATCTCAAAAGAGGTCATCAAGCGGCTAGCCCTACCAACAATGCCGCACCCGTAGCCCTAAACCATCAGATGACTTTGTAAAGGAAGTGATCTTCGCGTCAGTGAAAAATGTCGCATGTCATATGGAATTAAGTTATTCAAAGATGAGGTATTGTGTGATGTTTATCCCCTTGATGTTTGTGATGTTCTTTTGGGACAACCTTATTTACGGAAACGTCATGTTGTATATCAGTCTAAGCCTTGCAATGTTATTATTACTTTGAATAGGAAACTGTACAGGATACCCGAGGAAGTCCCACCTAGTGATATCTCCTTGATCTCTTCAAAGCAATGTAGGAAGGTCATTTATCATACCAAGAAGTTTGTATTCTTCATTATTCTCTCTCAGAGTGAGCGAAAGGTTGTAGCCACATCCATGGCCTCCGTAGTCAACCTCTCCACGCAACAGAAGCAAGTGGATAAGATCGTGGAAGAATACAAAGACATCTTCTCATCACCTATTGGGGTACCTCTGCACTTTCAGGTCAAGCATCCCATCAATCTGACCCTCGGTGCACCACTACCCAATGGGCCAATCTATCACTGCTCTCTGCTAGAAAATGATAAGATCAAGCATTAGATCCAAGAACTGCTCCACAAGGGGCACATCCAACCCATATCATCACCTTGTGGAAGCCCAATCGAGTTGGTGTAGAATAAAGATGGGACTTGGAAACTCTACATTGATTACCAGACCCCAAATAAAATCACAGTCAAGAACCGGTACCCGATTCCCTGAATCGATGATCTCCTTGATCATCTTAACGGGGCCAAATACTTTAGTAAGATTGATATGAAGTTTGGATACCATCAGTTCCCAATAGAACAGAAAGATATATGGAAAATTGCCTTCAAGTCAAAACAAGGTCTTTTTGAATGGTTGGTCATGCCCTTTGGTTTGAAAAATTCTCCAACAAATTTCATGAGGATGATGGACGATATCTTGCGGCCTTTCACTAATTATTTTGTGGTGGTATATATGGATGAAATCCTTGTCTATAACAAGACTTGGGCGGAAAACTCGCAGCATATTCAAAGGTTCTGCACATTCTGCGGCATCACAAGCTATATGCCAACTTGGAAAAATGTTCCTTCATCATGGACATGGTCCAGGACCTCGGCTACATTGTTGATGAACATGGTGTCCATGTTGATCCAGCCAACATCCAAGTCATACGTGATTCGCCAACACCAACCACACTCACTAAGCTTCATATCTTCTTAGGCCTTGCCAATTTCTATCGAAGGTTCGTGTTGGGATTCTCCCATATTGCATGGGCCCTCAGCCAAATAACCAAAGGTGGTGGTAAGGAAAAAATTGTGTGGGGCCTGTCCCAACATAAATCATTCAAGGATCTAAAGCAGTGCTTTTGCTCCACCCCAGTGCTTTCATTACCTGACCTGCAACAACCCTTTGAGATCGAGACAGATTCTTAATAATATGTTGTGGGCATAGTCATCACTCAGCACAACCACCTTGTGGCCTATGATAGTGATACACTATCAGATGTCATCCGTAAGTACCCTACCTATGACAAAGAAATGTACTTCATGGTGCAAATATGCCACTAGTAGAGGTATTACATTCTCAGGAAGGAGACAGTCATCCACATTGATCATAATCTGTTGCAGTTCATGCAGACACAAGGAAAATTGTAGAATGAAAACCATCAGAAGTGGTCCACATATTTGCAGCAGATCCACCTCAGCATCAAGTATAAAATAAGAAGTACCAATCGATTCAATGATTTCCTCAGCCGACCTCTGGTCGCAAAACTCACCACAGTTCTCATTTCGTGTGGCCATGAGACCTTTGGATGCCCCACCTTTATGAGACATATTATGACTTCTGCAACACCTACCATATGTTGGGTGAAAACACAACTGCCACCAATTTCCATCTTCAGGATGGGTTGTTGTGTCATCTGGGACATCTATGTGTTCCATCAAGGGAGCGAGCGAATATTATTTGGGAATCCCACTACATTCGGGTGGCAGGACACTTCGGAGTGGAAAATACAGTGGCAGTATTACAATGACATTTCTACTAATCGAAACTTTGATAGGATGTAAGCAAGTATATTCGGTCCTGCACTACTTGTGTTATTGCGAAACCGACCATTAAGAAAAAAGGCATGTACACTCCTCTGCCTACTCCCGACAGACCCTAGGAATCCATCTCGATGGACTACATGTCGGGAATTCCATCCATCAAGTGGGGAAATGACTGTTTTTTGTGGTTTTTGATCACTTTTCCAAGATCGCGATTATGGTCGCCTGCAAGAAGAGAATCATAGCGGAGGCCATTGCCAAGTTATTCTTTGAATGAATGTGGGTACACTTTGGGATCCCACAAACCATTATCTCAGATCGGGGTAGTTGCTTCCTCAACAAATTTTGGTCGAGCCTCTGGTCACTACTAGACACCAAGCTCACCAATTGCACTACCTTCCACCCCCAAACAGATGGCCAAACTGAGGGTGTCAACCGGATGATCATGCACATATTGCGCATGTACAATTCCAAGCACCCCCAAACCTGGGATGAGAGTATTCCTTATTTTCATCTCAACTACAATAGATCCATACATAGATCAACTGGCCACATCCCCTTTCAGGTGGGCTTGGGATTTCAACCATTGGGTCCCATGGATGTTGCACTACCTATTGTGGCCACCCAGGAAGACTCGTTGCATGCTCCAATTGGAGCTGACAAATCCACTTGGTTCATTGAGTGGATCCAACACATCCTCCAACAGGTTCAATATATTTTACAACATTCCAATTCCAAGTACAAGCAACACCATGATAACACCAGGTGCCACACCAGTTTTAGGTGGGAGACAAAGTTTGGTTGCACTTGTAGAAAGAACGCTTTATAGGGTCTCATCGGAAGATTCATCCACTATGCTATGGACCCTACACCATAACCAAGGTTGTGAGTGACAATGATTTTGAGATCAACCTTCCCCCATTCCTTGGCTTGCACCCAATATTCAATGTCGACCTCCTTCGGCCTTATTTTCCACCATTATTGGACACCTCGAAGATAGCAGAACAATTGACACCAACATAGATCAAACATGAATGCATGGAAAAGGAATCCACTAATCATATCGTGGATGAAAAATTCAAGGCCACTCTCTAACAAAGGATCTAGCTTTATCGGGTTGTCAAAGCAGGGCAATTCCTGCACCAAGGCAAGTGGCTCACCCGGGGCCAAATTCAACAGAAATTTCCTCATATAATGGGGGAAATCAACGCAATGGAGACCATTTATTCTTAATGGGTGATGAATTATACTGGAGGATCTCAGTGGCCACCCATCTTGTCCAATTGGATCAAAACATTTTTTTGGAAATTTACTATTTTTAGCAGTTTTTCGGTTCCTGAACTTCCAGGGCCATTTTGAGGGCCTAAACAATTTTTTTTCATGATCAGACACCTCAACGATGGCCAAAATCTCTCATTTATCCCCCTAAATGAAGCTCATCATTAATACCTTTCCAACGAGCTATCGTTCACCCTAAATGGAGATCATATGCAAACGTTACGACCCCAAGAAGTTTATGTACTATCTTACCCCAACGGGGCCCACATGACTTTTGGTGCTTCATCTCCTAGGGCTAGGTTTTTGGATTTATAGGGTTTTGGAATTCATGTTTATTGTAAAAATTCCTTCAAAGCCTCATTGTACTCATATTCTTTTGAATGAGCGTAGTCGTCACATCTCTTCTCAGAGATAAGCTACCACCATTCTAGCAAGCTTGTTTTCAATATGCATTTTACAGTTTTCATCATATTTCTTATTTAATAGAAACCAAGTTTTAATGTATATCTGTTATTTTTCACTGTGTTGTTGTGTTAATATTATAAATCCATGGTTTCATTTTGTTTCTCTCATAAATATGAATCACGATATTTTCTAGCCTTCTTCCCAATAATTCACTATCAAACACATGTCCTCTATTGTCAACCTGTAACTAATTGGAAACCATTGGCGCGTTGGGTCCTTCTTGGCCTACACATACATGTGGTGCATTCCTACTTTAAACAACTTGATATCCCTATATGTTTCTATTGTCTCTATTGATATGTGTGGTGTGTGTGCAACTTGATACCTGATAGTATCGAAATATACAAAGAATATGACATTGTTTTCCTTTTGTCTTCTCTTGTTCATCGTATGCCATAAGTTGGCATACCTCCCAACCAAATTTCCTCTTCTATATGTGACATGTTGAATTACATAGGGTCTTAACCAGTGCATTCTAAACTTTCTTGGATGATACATAAATTTGTTGTCATAAAGTAGTACCAAATCTCCCACTTGAAAGTTTTTTTTTTTAATGTGTCGATCATGCCAAGCCTTCTCTCTTGCTTTTTGAACTTGTGGATGGAACCCTGCGACAAACCGTTCTTCTTCAATTTGTACCAACTATGATATTATCTCCCCTATTGCGCCAAATTTTGAAACATCACTGATTGTTGCAATGCGCAGACTAGGTAGAATAAACTCCATAGGAATTACTGCTTCTTATCCATAGACCAACCTGAAAGGTGTCTTCCCTATCATCTTTTTACTACTAGTCTGTTAAGCCCATAACATTGTAGGAACTCTTAAATCTCAATCATCTCTCCCTAGATTGAAAAACTTTATCAAATCATTCTCCAAGATCTTATTGAAAGCTTCCACCGTTCCATTGGCCTGAGGATGATACATGGTACTCTTTTGATGATGAATTTGAAACTCCTAAGTCAATGTTGCAATTTTCTTATTTAGAAAGTGTGTGCCTTGATCATTGAGTAATATGCATGGAAATCCAAACCTTGTGACTACATTCTCAAACAAAAACCTTGCAGCAGGCTCTGCAGTGAAATTTCTAGATGGTGTTGCTTCCACCCATATTGTCAAGTACTCTAGGAAGTGATTATATATCTTGCTCCTGATCTTCTTGCTTGTGGGTTGATTGGCCCCACAAATTCTATGGCCCATTTCTCAAATGCTTGCAGTGTAATCTGTGGATTCAAAGGAATTTTGTATCTCCTATATGGCTTTCCCACTCTTTGACATACATCACATGATTGACAGTATTCCATCACATATTTATGAAGTGTAGGCCACCAAATCCCTGTGCACAAAATCTTCTATGTAGTTTCTCTCCCATCATAATTTCCTCCTGGAATCCCATCATGTGTTTCTTACAATATCACCGGTATTTCGAAAACAACACACAACGTATGAATATTTCATCTGCACCCAACTTGTACAAATTCCCTACAGTCAACTGATAATCTGTTTCTTTCACTACTAGTTGCTTCTACTTTGCCACCATCATGTCTGATGGATCCATCTATGTACTTAGAAACTACACAATGTTTGAGAAGTAATCATCCACCATATTTACTGCAAATAGTTGTGCATTTGGGAAGCTATACTTTAAATTGCTTGCATCTTCACCTGACAATATGTGTGATAGATGATCTGGTCCTGCATTAAGCTTCCATGGTTTCATTACAACCTCAAAATCATATTCCTGAAATAATAACTCCCTCCTACAGTAGGATTATTGTGGGTTGATGGTATGATCCTAATGGATATAAATTGGCCCCACATAGCAACACTCGAGGCAAGTCTCCTCAAACCCCTCCTCCCCTCCCTAATCTCTCAAGAAAAAATAGTTCAGGTGGAGGGATGACATATTTTGGATGGTATCATTATTTCTCATAAAATGATCCTCTCCCTCAAATATTTTGAATCCCTGGGAGTGATCATTAAACTAAACATGTCCAAAGCCTTTGACAAACTAGGTAGCCTTTAGGTTATATCGATTCTTTGTCTTAGAATCCCTCTTTATTATAGGCCTTTATTTTGAAACTTCCACTCTTCCTAGCTTGGGATTGTATCATTGGCCCATCAAATTGCAGCTTGATTTAAATGGCAGTTTGAAAGGAACTATGACCTTTGTTTGTCTGTCATAGTTCCAAGGAATAGTTCCTGGCAATCAAAGTTCATGAGGTAATAGTTCCTTTGTTAGTCAAGGACTCTAACTGACATGAACTATGATGAAATAACTTTGACCAACAAAGAAACTATGACCTTCATTTGTTAGTCATAGTTCTATACGAGTATATATACCAAGATATAGGTATATACTAGGTTTATGTGTCGATATATATACCAAAATATAGACTAAGTATATATACCAATATATATATTAACTATATATACCAGTATATATATTGACATATAGGTATACTAGGTTTAAGTGTCGATATTGACATATATTGACATATAGTTATACTAGGTTTAAGTTCCATGACACATGATACCCCCCAAACGTCGTATCATCTGTCATGGAACTTGCGATGACCTAAGGATATCGTCACCTGAGATATGACCTAAGGATGTCATATTTTTGTTGTCACGAGGGAGATGACCTTTTTAGGTCGTCCCCCATGAGATGACTTAAAGTTTGTGGTGCGAGATAGATGACCACTTTAGGTCATCGCACACGAGACGACCTAAAGAGGTTGTCACATGAAATACGACCTAAAGAGATCGTCCCATGAAATACAACCTTAGGTCATCGCCTGAGAGATGAACTATCCAATGATTCCAGGCAACAAAGTTTCAATACTATCGACAAACTATCAACACCATCAACGAGAAAATTCATCACGAGCATGATGGACTCTGAGTATTTCAAAACAAAATGAGATTAAGATTAACAAAATATCTAATGCATACAAGGCAGAATTTTCTAAAGAATTTGACAATTATTGATATTCGATATGAAGGATATCTAAGATTACAAAGAGACATAATATTATGCACTAGGGAAGACATGAAAGATGATTAATGCAACCATATGCCCAAGAAGAAGAAAAAATAGTTTAAGGAAGTGATAGGTGAGAATTTTTTCAAGACACATGGTACACCATATAAACCGTATTTAATAAAATGGAAGGACAAAATAATAGAGGAAATCACTTGTATTTTTTAAGATAAGTATCAAAACCTTCACAAGGGGAAACTAGAGATATATGTAGAGAAATGCACACAATTTGAACAAGGACACACAAGTTTTTATTTGTAAGTGGAATTTGATGCAAGAGCATTGTTGATAGGAAAAAAGGCATTTGTGCATCTAGGCACAAAAGGAGAGGATGTGCGAACATGTGTGAGATTTGATGTATGTGTGCAAGGTAGCAATGACCAGGATCCAAACAAGATATGTAGGGGGAATTCATCACAAATGAATATTGGGAAAGGACTAACTAAGGATGTTGCAAAATAAATAGGTTCAAGGGTAGGATGCATAGAAAAAGGTTTGGAACATGAAGGTGTGCAATGTAGGTGCATGGAAAACCAATAGTGATTTATAAAACCATCAATAAAGAAGCATTTACAACCTACATATGAATGTGTTATTTATATGTTAGTGGTGGAGACATCTATAAATGTGAAGAGATTGAGGATATTAGGTTGTATGACATCATTAATGAGGAGAATCATACAAGATGAGAGGACATGAGTAAGAAGAGAGATTAAAAGAAGAAGAGGAAGATTGGTCCAAAGAAGAAGGTTGAAGGTTAAGTTACGTGGATTGATATATGTGATAGTTGTAGAAGCTAAAATTTCAAGGCACTAAGGTGAAAAGACATTTTATATGTAAATATGATTTATTAATGAGAATGAGTGGACTAGTTTTGTGATTCCCTCTCTATCAATGATATTCATGACTATTTATTTTCCACTTTTATACACTATATATTTACTATATTGTTGTATTTTGTTGTATAACATACATGGTTTTGCAGAGCGATTAGGATTGGCTCACATAGTGAGATAAGGAAGGGGCCTATTTGGAATTCCTTGCATCATCGAGTGTGATTAAAAACAATAAGGAAATTACATAGGGTAGAACTACACTCATGTACAAATGACTTTTTTCTCACATCGTTATACTCCCCAAGAGATTTATGCAACTCTTCCCCTAAGCACTTGGATCTTATGATATCTACAAGATATTTATGCAACTCTTCCCCTAAGAAATTGGTGCATATGATATCACTTGGTTAGTCTAGAAGTCATTCATGAAGTTTTTTTTTAAATCTAGGAGGCATGCAAAAAGGTCCTACACTCATGTGCATTGAAGTAGATTTGGTTTAATTTCATGGAGACTTACTTTGGATTAGAATTATCTCTTTGAGGTTCCTTTCACTTGTTTTCCTTCAAGTTGAAATGATATTAGCGCTTTACCAGAGTAACATTCATCCAAATCATTTTGTTGCTTGCTTCTACATAAAACAACATGCTTCCACAAAATAGTACTTTGTTTTGTTTGTGGCATGCATTTTAATAGAGATTTTTATTAGTCTCGATGTTCTTATTGCCCCAAGTTTATATATGTGGAGAAACATTTTTTATTGGTACCTTCTTGATTGTCTTGAATACATTATAAATATTGATTTTATATGAAAACATTTGGTTGTTCTTACCTTTCTTTTACATTGAATATATCAAGCAACAACACCATTTACTAAAAATCAATAAAAAAATATAATGTGATAGATGGAATTATGAATAACCATTAAATAAACAACACCATTTACTCCATAAGAATCATAATCGACCATTAAACTAACAACATAGATGGATTTATGAATAGCCATTAAAACAACAAAAGATAAGAAAAATATGAGAGATAACCAAAATAAATAAATAAAAATCCAAAAACAAAATCATATACTGAATTAAAAGAAGGTTAAGATAGATATACAAAACCTCTTATCACTTTGTATCTTAACACCCTTCATATTTATATTCAGAAGTATAGACATTGAAAGATAACTTTATTTATATGTAACAAATAATAATAATGATAATCGAAGAATCTGTAACTAATCTAATCAAAGTAACTAACTTTTGAGAAAGAAAATATGATGAACTTACCTGAGGTCCTATGGTCGAAGTAGATCCACATCTTGAAGTTATTTCACTTATTCTCGATTGCTTCTTCTGAAACCTACAAAAACTTGTGCTCACAAGACTACAAGAAAAATTAGTTATACCGATAACTAACTAATCAACTTGATCAAATGTATAAATATTCATTGCGATTAGTATTCTAAACATGTAAGCATTCAACAATGATGAATCACATATCAAAAACACTATGTATCGAAGGAATGTGCATCTCAGATGCGATGGCCTGAATAAGATCCTCTTGGTTCCGAGAATAATTTATTGGAGCCGTTTGATCTTGGAGAAAACCTCCCTCAATTTGGAGCAACAACAAAGTCAACATTGACTATGTTGTTGCTCTGTTGG
>JASDQU010010359.1:106073-127321 GCA_032191745.1 Picea mariana | reverse complement strand
CTCAATTCCCCAATACCCAATCTATATTCTAATAACAAATATGCATTAAAAATATTCAAAATTGATAAAAAGTGACTGTAAAGCTATAAATGAGGTTTATCATTCAAAGGAATATGTCATAAAAAATATTTTTTATAAATGAGATTTAACATCCAAAATATGTTCCAAATATACTAGCTATATAATATACATTGATCTGTCTTATAAAATTATTATACATCATAAATTTATTTTAGTCTTCTTTAGTTTTCTAGTCCAGTTATTAAGTAATTCATCAGCCTCCATGTCTTCATTTTCTAGGGGATATTAAACAATTGATGTTGCTTCAGTTGTCTCACGTCGAGCATGCCTAGTCTCGTACCCATGGCGTGGAGGTTGCTTTGATGTCCCATTGCCTACAAAAACAAAAAATATTAAATTTATATGGCCAATTTTTAAATATCATTGAAGTAGTTCATTAATATTAAAAAAAAACCTGTGCAATGTAATTATTTACCCGGTCCACTAGTGGACATCATTGAAATGTTTTACCTGTACCCCTGATATTTAGGTTGAGGAGGCTCAACTACGACATTCTCTGACATTAAAATGACAAAATCTATAAGGAAAAAACTGTAAATGTATAAGTAATAAAAGTAGAAGTACAAAATTTATAAGTACGAAATTATTAAATATATGATTAATATAAAGCCATTTTACCTTCGTGGGCCTCAGTCACAGGAACATTGTCAATTTGCACCCTACTAGGATGGGGCTACTCGAGAACACCCTGATCTTCTGGTTGCATTGCACTATCAATGCATTGTTGTCCAATACTAATGTTTTCGTTGATAATTGCTCTCATGATTAAAACAAAGTAAGACATTAAATTTATGGATGATATCAAACATTTATGTATTTTATAAGTAATGAAGGGTTAATGTGGGTTGATTTTTATTTACCTTATCCCGCAAACTGGATCTTGGGTTCTGCCCCATGCTTTTCCTATGATCAATGACAACTTTATAGCCGTACTTGTAACCAATTCGTAGGTCTTCCTTCGTGGTTTCAGCTCCAAAGTCATCACCCAACATTACATAAGAGTATGTATTTGTAATGTTATTGGATGAAATTACCTAAACGTTGTAAGGTGATACAAATAATATTGTTAAGAAGTTTGGGAACTTACGATTTGGGAACTTACAATTCATGATTGTAACCTCGAGTAGATTCCCTCTCCTAGCCTTTTCTTGCCATGATTGGAAATCCTTTCTCTAGTTTCCTTCGAAGTGTCAGACAACCTATCATCAAAAGTTTCAAGTATTTTATATACCACACTTTTATTTAGATCTAAAGAAAATTAAAGGTATTGAAATCAAAATATTGTAATTTACCTTGGGGTACCAATTATTTGTTCTCCTGTTTTTCTTAATTTCTTTTCTTTTTCATCATCAATGAGTGCCTTCCACTCCCTCTCTGGAATCGATGGAGGGCACTCATACCTAGGGTTGACTTCCAAGTTTCATCTATAAAAATCCCTCGCATATTTTAAATATTCTCCCACTACAGAGGAGACCTCTTTTTTATTGAAGGTCTCTACTCCAAAGAGGCCTTCAAGATAATAAAAAAGTTCATTTTTGAGGTTGGAATTCTAGAAATTACACCTCGTGCATACAGTTTCCCCAAAAATAAACAAGTCCTTGCTCTCTAGGTGCCTATAAAAATGGTCATTTCCTACATGAAAATATATATGATCATTAATTTAGAAATAATAATCTTGATGATTTATGTTTGACATGGACAACATGAAACAATTAAAATATGAAAAACTACCTGGGAGTCTTATTTGTTTTAATGGAAGTTGGTTATCATCGACAAAAAAGGTGCACGGAAGGTTTCACATGCTGGTCACATGTCTAGCTCCAAGAAATGCACCCATATCAACCACATCATCAGCCTCATCTCTGTCACCACTTCTACTAGAGCTTGGTTGTTGTGTGGATGTATGGTGGTGTGTGTCATGGATTCCATATAAAGGTGTGGAAGATGGAGAAGTAAATAGTCTAGCAACTATATGACGGCTTGTGATAGGACTCTATGGAATCTCTACAGTGCCACTACTACTGAGACCAGGATGAACAGGTTCCAAATATCTCTATATAACAAAGAAAATGGTTTTTCGTTAGATAATGTAAAAGTTAAAAAACAAACTATCATAATTGAACTTATCAGTCCATAAAAAAAATCACTTTAAATTATGGTTATTATCTGATATGTCCTAAGTTGTGTCATAACCAGATTGGTCATTTCTATGATGCCTGGAGTTTAATCCACACGGTCTAACAAGAGAGAAAGTTCCTTATTCTATTTAATGATCTGATTTTTAATCATTACCATTGGATCGGGGAATGAATACAACTCCTCCTCATCGGGGGAATCATGATCATCATGGCCTGCAGACTACATATTTCAATAAAATCAATGTTATTTCAGTTATATAAACAAATGACATAACTAATCGTCACAAAAATAAAATTATATAAACAAATAATAAAATTCATGTAGAATCAAAGTCAAATTTGTTAATTGTTTACATGTTTTGCGGTTTCCCTTTTTCCACAATCACCCTACCACATTATAATATAATTAGAACCACGAAACATTTAAAAATTGTTAACGATAACAAAAAACCGATTGCCATACAAATAAAAATATACAACTAAATAATAAAATTTGCATTAAGTGTAAATCGAAATTGTTAATCGTTTACATGTTCTGCGGCTAGAACTTTTCCATGATTAACCTCCCATATTATTATAAAATTGGGACCATAAAATATTTCAAACATTGTTAAAGATACAAAAAATATAATTCAATAAGTATAGGTTGCTTATAGAGGTGTTTCATAAGTACCCGCACACTATTAGTTGATGTTTCTATTCGATTCAAATGGTAATCTGCTAATAAATCTTACCTAGGAGCTATCTTTTTTAGCACGCACACGACTACTCGATTCTCTTTATGTCCCTCATATATGCAATTTGGTTTCTTGTTTGTTGTCTCGGGTCGTGTGTTGTTTATAAACCTTGCAATATTATTGGAAGCTTTAGGCCTTCCATCCATGGAAAATAACCCCAAGCCATGCATGAAGGATGGTGCAATGCGATACGTCCTATTGTTGACAATGAAGTCAGTGTCGAACGTAAGCATTTCCTTAGGTACCCATTGTTTCACCAGATGCTTATACATGAGTGGAAACTCTCTGTCTCATATGTTCTTATCATCATAAGACCATGATCCTCCTTCGGCAAGAAAAAAATCCATGCGTCTACGGAATTTTCTTTTGACCTTTTCACCTCTAGTGGTCCTTGTTCATTTATCATATGATCTAGTAGATGCAGTCACATTTCCCTCTATTTGTCCTGAGCTTCCCTCACTCGAGGAAGAAATATATTACATGTACCTTTTTGGTTATTCCTTTAGTCAATCGAATCATATATATAGTTAGCCAAGATTGTAAGAATATAGTGAGATATCTAAAATGATACGATGAAATCATCACCTCTCCTAATTGACTTAACCACATTGGAACTCTGCTAAGCGATTAAATAAGTTATTTTTTGTTTTCTATCAAAGGTTGTCTATTTCAAACTTAGTTTTATGCTAATTTTGAGTGACAAAAATTGGGTTCAAAACCCCTATGTGGGCATGGAAAAGTCAAAGTGCAAGAGATGATTTTGATGTCATGCATATGCCCCTCATAGTGTGATAGCTTACTGATGTGATTCTATAAGAAGTATCTACGCCCACAAAAAATATATATATGAAAGAAAATTCTATAATATGTTAAGAGAACGAGATGAGGAAGAAGAGAGCGAGTAGGAAATATTTTCCAGTACATTTGTCATTGAGAAGACATTGATTCAATGTTTTATTATGTCATCTAGAGAATGTCCAACATCAAGAGGACAAGGAAATTCTTATCATGCAAACAAATGACTATTCATGGATCCCTTAGAGGAGGCAAAGTCCACTCCAAGGGTATAAAATGGCTGTGCTCTCTTCTAACATAAGAGGTTTAGGGAGTGTCTATAAAAGAAGCTATGTAAACCAAATTGTAGCAGCAAATAACATAGAGATTATTTTGATTCAGAAAATAATTATGGTGGTTGTTAAGGTAAAATAATTGCTAGTGTTTACTCTTCATGAATGGAGTTTTGAAGCTCTCAATGTAGAGGGGAAATCTAGGGGGTTTTGGGTAGGATGGCATAAGTCCCTTCGATTCAGGAGTGTCTCCTTTTTATAGAATACCACCAGTCTCGAGTTGTTCTCCCCATGATTAGATTCAATTTTAAATTTTATTAATGTCTATGTACCTTTTTAGTGTAGGAAAGGTTTGTGGGATTTATTTTTGGGGAACATGGATTTGATAAAGGACAATTTAATCATGGAAGGTGATTTAAATATCACCTTGTTCCTAGGTAGATGTGGGGGGGAGATAGAAGGATGGACCCCATGGCCAAATACCTCCTACAAAATATTGATGACGAGGGTCTATGTGACATACATCCCTTGACTTTGAAACCCACCTAAAGAAACAATATGTTGGGTGCAAAGGTTATCCCCAAGAGAATCAACAAATTCCTTGTGGTTGAACAACTTATTGTCAATATAGATATAAGTAGTACATGGATAGGAGAAGCAGGACCCTTTGACCATGACCCTATTTTCCTACAAGTGGGGCATATTACTCCAAAAACCAGATGTCCTTTTAAGTTCAATTAACATTGATTGAAGGAACTTGAGTTCAGAGAACTAGTTTTAAATGAATGAAAACCTTATGCTAGGTAGTTGGTGGATTTTGCAAAGTAACTCTTGTTTTGTGAAAATCTAAAAAGAATCAAAAGGAATCTAGAAATACAAGAACACGTGCTCATATCAATGGTTATTGAATTTATTAAAGGATTTTTTAATTTGTTTGGGAAGGATCTATTAATGGTTATGGAGGAATATATACTTTATAGTAAGGTTTTGGGGGCCTACGAAAGTTTTGAAACTACAGTTTCACATGGAGCAGTCTCTCCACGTTGTGAAAGTACACCAGTCCTCCAAATCAACATTCAATCAACTTCCAGCTAGAGTACAAGTGTTAGATGAGCATGGATATTCAAAGGACCTAATTTTTGTCATTTAATTGATGTATTTAAGTCATAATATGTATATATTTAGTTAGTCAAATACTATTTCCTAGTTTGAAGAATTTTTTTAGCAGTTTGGTAGCAGTTTGTTTTGGTTCATTTGTAACTTGTTCTAAAGATAGAAAACCTTCATGAATTCGACTCCTTTCAGTGGTTATGATATGTATCTCTATATATTGTAATGAAAAAGAGGAAAAAGGGGTTCGAGTGTGAGGGAAGTGACACTTTTATGCTTGTAACTCTTTTTTGAGTTTAATAAAATTAGCAGTGCAGAAGATAGATATGTCTTACCATAGATTCCTGTGTCTGTATCTTTCATTTTGTCTTACCAGAGATTCTTGTGCCCCTTTTTTCCAACAAACAAGAGTGCTAAGTGAGGGTTTTCCTCTATCATCACTTCTCTTTCTTCATATAGTAGAGGGATTAAGAAAATGTCTAGACCCAATGTGTTTCACATTGCCCAGACCTCATGCCTATACCTCATGCTTTGTTGATGATAGATGTAGTAAGCATGAATGAAGTTGCAACTAACTACTTCAATTTGACCATTTGTATGGCCTTGAAAAAATGTAGAAAAGAGTAATTGACAACCTAAAAGGTTCCATAATGATTTCCAAAAGAGATTGAGAAATTGAGAGTTGTGATCATAAATGATGGCCAAAGGTAAGCTAAAATTACTTCATACAGGTTAAAATAAGATTTTGAGAACTTTAGAGGCACCAATAGTGTTGTGGAAAGTTACGAATACTAGCTTCTTTGAGAATTTGTATAGTACGTCAAAGATTCAATCATGTTTGCATTGGGTGGTAGGATAACCACTAACAAAATCCATGAAGGGAATTGGCAATGGTTGTTACAACCTAAGATATTTGTTTGTAAGTTTTCTTTGACTCCAATGTGAACATGTCCTAATATATGTTAAATTTGGCAGCATCGACAGTCATTATCCAATGAGAGGCCATGTGGGCCACCCTGAGGCTAGCCAGGGAGATTTGGAAAATCAACCGTTCATGTGAGGTATTGAAAAAAACCAGGGGGAATGTACAACCTTCGTGAGTCAAACCAAGAGTCAAGACAAACGAGATTCTATATGATCTTGTGAGTCTATCCAAGGTAAAGGAAGAAATCTTGTAAGTCTAAGACAAAATTCGAGATGTATTTATAATGCAAAATCCAGGGGGAATGTTCAACCTCTGTGAGCATAGAAAGACTAGTGAAAATGTCATGGGGAATGTACAACCTCTGTGAGCCTAGTCAAGCCTTGTGAGCCATGATAAAAAATCAGGGCATCTAGCAAAAGTTAGGTTGAACATAAAATTCCTATGAGCTACAAACAAACAATAATCCTTATGAAAATAATGTAAATATATTGATCTAGTGCATTGGCACGTGTAACATTATCCACCATGAAAAAAAAATTGAATTTCCATGTATAAAAATATAGTTGAATGTCTAGTTTGAGTAGCAAACTCAAGTTGTAAAAGGTAGAGTTGCATGTCTAGTTTGAGTTGTGAAACTCAAGTTATAAAAGTCAAATTTCTTGTCTAGTTCGAGTGGTCAATGTTACATTGACAAGTCATGTTGCATGTTTCATGTCGAGTTGCATGCATATCAAGTTTCATGCATGCATGTCAATTTGCACTGCATGCATGTCTAGTTGCATGTTGAGTTGCATGTTGAGTTGCATGTCTAGTTGCATGTCAAGTTCCATGTTGAGTTGGCATGCCATGCAACATCAAGTCTCAAGGACGATTTTCCATGACATGCAAAGTTTAGTTACAAGTCTAGTTGAGTTGGGAAGTCAAGTGCAAAAGGCGAGTTGTAATGGCATGCATTCTCTCCCTAATTCGAGTTAACTCCTCACTCTTTCCTACATCTAGTATATACAGAATTTGACCCTCATTATTCACACAGTTGTTATGTAGTGTAAGAGAGAAAGGGAAAAGGTAGTCAAGGAGCCTAAAGATAGTGAAATACTTTTGCTAGTAGTGTTGGTTTATAATAGCTGAAAAGGATAGCAAAGTTTTTCAGTGTTTGCAGGTCATACATTCAAGTCTAAGTCTTACTTGGAAATCTCATTCAAGATCATAATTCATGGTGGTTCTTTGTACATGATCTTACATTCTATTTGTAATAAAGGAAGATTGTTTGCTGGGGTTTTTCTCCATGTATAGGGTTTTCCCAGGGTATACGTGTTGTTAATGTACATGCTTGTGGATCCATGTGGTTATCGCTATTCATTTTTTTATTCTGCATTATTGAAATGTATTAAGCTGAAATTGAAGTATTTCAAAAATTAAAGAAATAATATGCATTTTAAATCAAGCTCAATAAATTAAAAATATAGTCTTTCACTTGTTTTTGCATGGATTATCCAAATTAACCCATAGGATTACCTTGCTTTAAACATATGACATTACCCTAATTAACCCTATCATAATCAATGGTTTTACTAGTATGGAAACCTATGGTTAACCCAATCGTAATCAATGGTATTACTCAATGTGAAACACCAAGACTCTGATTCTATCAAGTTGTAACACTACTCGGATTCTGTCAATGGTTAAATTACCAGCTATGTTCTATCAAGTTGTAACACTACTTAGTACAATGGTTATACTTCATTACCGGTATCATGTTAGTATCACAATAAGCTCATAATGATTACAAACATAGTGTTACTCTTTCACACTTGTATTATGCTCTATTACTATTGGTATACTATCTAGGCATTATAGGGGCATGTTTGGAGTCAAATGCCACATGCCAACAAATGGCGGTAATGGGACACAATGCTGGTTGTAAGACCCCGAAACTGATTCCATTATACACAGACTCAATCCTAAGGCCTACTAAGGAGAAAACACAACACATGCTAATTAATCTAGGAGTCAAGCATGCAAACAAACCTTCTCACAAAGAAGTGCTAATTGGTGATGGAATCCAACATCATAGGATCGATGCGTGAAGGGGTTGAGTTTCGATGGGTGGGAAAGTAATGTTGACAACCTGCTTAATGAAATTACACCCTAGTGCAAGATACCTCACTGAGCAGTGGGAAACCCTACAAGGAGTTTGATTGAGTCTAGCCAACGTCGATCCCAGGTACAACACCACCTTCCCTTTGATGTCACCTTGGGTAGGAAGTCTAAAATATTATGGCCTCCATGGTACCACCTACTATACCAAAGGAGAGAAGGGGTAGTCGACAATCTAGTTTACACACAAGGGCAGGGTAACTAAGCCTGAAACCACTTTGAGAGATTCCTCATAGAGAGGGATTGCTCCCAAGTGATCCTCGTAATACGTGCAACAACTACACCAAGACCAACAAAGAAGGGTTGATTACTCTGTTGGCCCCAATGCAACCTCGTGCTTGACCCTTGTGTTAGAAGGGCTTCCTAAAGTCAATGATATAGCAACTGGATTTCACTCCCTAACTCAAAGCTCTATGTTTGTTTAGGAGATTTGGAAAGTTGTTTTGACAATCCTATTCCAAAGCTCTACACCTAAGCTAAGATGGGTTTGAAGAGCCCTAGAAATTAAAGTTTCTATATAAATTTTAATTAGAGCTTGATTTTAGGTTTTTGTTACTCAAAGGAGTGGTCATGAAACTGATGGTGTTTGAACTCGACTCTTTAAACCGTGCAAGAGGAAAATGAAATGCAAGAATTTCAACTTCAATGAAAACTAGCTATGGTAAGTAGCAAGAGGTTTCAAGCAAATAAATGATTTCTTGATTGATTACTATGTGTGCACTACTAATAAGAAATATTATGAGCTAATTATCCAAATAAATGGAAGTAAAATGACCCAAATTTTAAAAATACCATACAAATGTCATAGTTCACTTAGTACAATTATACAACATTGAATCAAATGTCATCAATTATAACATAGTAAACTTTTATTATTATAGAGACCACCATGATACCTCTATGAAATAAATGTTACTTGTGGTTAAAATATGTGACGAATGGGTGTTTCCTTAATGAGGGACCAAAACTATTATAATAACAAAATCCCACTAGAAAAGTGCTTTGAACATGTTGATAGCTAACCATTGATAATCCTATGTTGATGGCTTAAAAATAATGAAAAATAGTCATATTACATGTTTATTGGCATTCAACTAGATCGAGCTATGGTCATCATGGCGTACAAATTCTCCACAATGTGGTAATGAGATGTGGTCGAGCATGAGAGAAACCATTAGGTTATAAATCAATATTGGAAATATCTACCAAATGTGAGCTCACCCACTAATTATTACGATTGGTACCAAGGTACTGAGTGTGAACCCACAAGTACAAGTAAGTTCAAAATGTTTGTCATGAAAGAGAAAAGAGATCATGACTTCCATTAGTGGGAAATATTTAAGATCCCTTTTAAATCTTATACACCCATTTTTAAAAATTTAACCCATTTTCCTATTGTTATGCCTAGACCATTGTTTATTCCTTCAAATCAATTTATAGTTTCATTCTTCCTCATTTTATCGATACCCACCACCCTTCTAGGGGATCCACGGACTCCCAAACTCCTAGCATTGCTCAACTCTTTGCAACATGACAATGATAGAACTAGTTTTTTATGGACAACTTTGTGCATCAATAATAGGAGTTTTATTCCAAAATTATGGAAGACACGATGGCCATGTTCCAAACCCTATGATGAGGTCTCCAACAATCACATGTCCACACTCAATAGGTTTCTTACCCTTTTTATGATGATATCCACACCTCTAACATATGTCCATGTTCACCATCATGCTCCAACATCTTTTTTCATGTCTAACTATCCTCTTACAAATGCACACACACATAAAGAATTTCATGAGCTAATGCAACCCCAATTGTAGTTCATCTATGTTCCCGTTATTTTTTTAGAATGAAACTCTTTTCCAATATTGTAGTTTCCCAAACTAGTGAGACAATTTAGAATTTTACGTGTAAACTACATTAAAATCATGTAATGTTTGAGATTAATCCAACATTCATCTCCTCGCCATCCTCTCAAGTATTTTTTCCTTCAATGGATCTCTCTTATTTTGTCTATTCAGTGGTAATTTCACAATATTCCACTCTTTCCAAAACCTCTAAACAACTCATGGGACCATATCACAAGTAACTTGCACACTTAATAAGGGAGTAGTAATCCTTGTACCAACTGATCTTCGAAACGTTTATTCTATTTCACCTAAGAACTCACCCAATACACATTCACTATGAAGAAAAAAGAGTTACGCCTTACAACACAACTTGTGAAAATCCTATTGGTCATGTCTCTTCTACAAGAAACATAGTGTCTTTTGCATCAAAGGTTGCTCTCTATCCTATATTTCAACATATTTCTACTAATATTGTTCTTAAATAGGGAGGAAATCAAATTGTTTTATTCTATCAACCTCTTTCCTTTAATAGATCATTATGCAATTGGATCAACCACTCTATTTTTAGTAGGAACATGGGTCTATACCAAGTCCACGACTACACAAATCCCAAGGATTATTTTGTGCTATGTTGGAAGGGTTTTTACCCCAACTAAAATGGAGATTGGGGAAAATTTCCTCTAAACATGGATCTGCTTCATTTGTTTTTTAATCTGCTTCATTCATGCTCTTATTGCATTCATTGTTATTGATATTTTTGTTATTGGATTTAAGGAACATATCAATACCATTACAAGTGGTATGAGAGCAGTGATTTGGGAAAGTGGGAGAATATTTTTTTGTAGATTTAGAGCCATGTTTTTGTACAATGTTTGCAGATAAAGAAATAAATTATATTCAAACTTGTACCATTAAAAGTAGAGTTTTGATGATGTTTTTGAACTATGGTTATATTAGTGATTCTAAGCAATATCAATGAAGTTGTGACCATTTTAAGTTGTGGCCTCAAAACCATAATGAAAAAAGGATATCTACCAAATGTTTCGCCATTATAAATTGTGATATTTTGGAATCCTCCAAGTCACAATCATTTCCACCCAAAATAAAATAGCTACGATGGGGGATAATAGTAGGGGCCCAAAAATGCCAAGCAAGAATGAAAACACTAAGGATAGTTCAATCCTATCTTCCAAAGAGGTGCAATCAACAATCAATAGTGTAAAAAGTCAATGTACGCAATTCTTTATAAAGTGAGTCCAAGGACTTGAAGATAAATTCACAAAACAAATGCAAGATTTGAAGAACCAAATCATAGAAGTTAATGCTCATGTTTCCATAGAGCTCGTTGAAAGTGAAAATAATCTTCTAGAGATATTGAAAGCAATAGAGAAAAAAATTTCTAGTAAATCCAGTCCATCCATTAATGATGGGCATAATTTAGTTCCAATTTAGGCTCCAACAACACCAACTACGGTCCACGGTTTACATATCAAAAATTGAAATTAGGAGGTTTGATGGAAATGATGTACAATCATGGATCAACCAAATGGAGAAATATTTTGATCTTCACCAATTTCCTTAAGATGGATGTGCGACTCCTACTTTAATTTATCTTAAACAAGAAGCCTATCAATGGTACCAATGGGTGCTCAAAACAAGATCGTGAGGAAGGGCATACTCATGGGATGAATTTGTTGGTTACATGATGGCTCATTAAGAAAATATATGGACCAAGGATTTTTTTAGCCAAGTAAATAAGCTACACCATGTGTGTTCAGTTATGGAATACAATATGCAACACCATTGGCTATCTGCATGAGTCAATAAGTCGGATGAGGATCAACTTATAAATGGAATATTAGAGGCTTGAAGGATGTGATTTATTAGAAGTTCAAAGTTCACCACCTAAAAATATGAATCAAGCCATCCAAATGTCTAAATGCATTGAGGTAAAACTCTTGGATACCTACAAATTCTAAGGATGTTCATTAGGGTCATGAGAAAGAGGCATAACCATTACTATTGCATCATCACACATGACTCATTTTTACCCACAAAAATCAATTCCAAAACTTTGAACCAAGGGATTTTCCTAATATTATGATAGCAAGTGGTCATAGGATCACAAATGTAGGGAAAATCATCTCATGGTCATTGAAGATAACACAAATGAAAATTTTGAAGAGGAGAGAACCTTAAAAAACATTCCATAGAAAAATCCACAAGCGCCATATCACTACATGCCCTAGAAGGTATCAACACCCCTCAAATACTCAAAATTTAAATAGACATCAAGAAGACAATGTGGGTTTTTTGATTGACACAACGAGTACTCAAAAATTCATTGATAGGAAGTTGGTGGTGCCCCTGAATTAATTTACTTTACCTGTATCTAGCTTTCAAATCATGAGAATAGATGGGAATGTTGTATCATGTGGAGGTAAGTGGCATACCATTAAATTATCCATCGGTAACTTTTTTGGATTCTCTGATGTATTTTATTATTATAAGAGGAAAAGAATGTGTCTTAGGTGCACAATGGCTTAAGCAATTAGGAACGTTTTGGATGAATATTTAGGAAATGTTTCTCACATTTACTTATGAATGTAATACCTATCACCTCCAATTCCTAATGTCAAAACCAAGTCATTAGCTTCATTGAATGGAAAAACTTTTCAAGAAGGGGACAACCAATTTAGTGTCTTAAAAGTATTCCTTATAAGTTCACAAGGAGCCTAAAGTTATTCTGGAAAAATTAAAGGATGTCCTTCATAAAAATGACCAAGTATTTAAGGAGGTCCCTCACAAATTTCCTCCAATTAGAGAGAAATAATATGCTATTGGTGTAATTTCAAGTAGTATTATACCTTGTCGTTATCCAAGTTCTAAAAAGGGAAATATCGAGAAATTCATTAGAGACATATTAGAGGTAGGAATCATACACCCCAACAAGAGTGGTTTCTCTACCCTAGTGATCTTAGATAGAAACAAGGATAAACTTAGGAGGTTGTGCCCATACTACATGAAATTCAACATAATCACACTTAAATATAAGTTTCACATTCCTTCCATTATTGAATTATTATATGAATTACATGGTGTAGTTTATTTTACAAAGCTTGATCTCCACTAAGGATATAATCAGATTTGCCTTAAAAAACAATGTATGCCAAAAACAACTTTAGAACTCATGAAGGCCACTATGAATTCCTAGCAATGTTGATTGGTCTCAGTAATTCTCCCTCTACTTTTTAGTGACTTATGGATTATATTTTGAGGTCTTTCCTTAGATTTATTTTTTGTTTTCTTTGACGACATTTTGACGTACAAAAAAATTGTTGGAGATCATATGGGACATGTGGATAAGGTATTTCATATGCTTTAGGATAACAAACTTTATGCCAAGAAATCCAAGTGTACTTTTAGGTTACAAGAAATTGAGTACCTAGGACATGTGGTATCAAATGAAGAAGTCAAGGTAGATCCACAAAAGATAAAAGCAGTAGTGGATAGTCCAATACCAAAGAACATCAATTTCCTTTGAGGTTTACTTGGCTTTATAGCATACTATCATCATTTTTTAATCAATTATGCTCAGATTGTTGCACCTCTAACATACCTATTAAATAAGAACTATTTTTCATGGTTATATGTGGCAATGTAGACATTCCAACAATCCAAGGAGGATTGCACCTCTACTGCAATTCTAGGCACCCCAAACTTTAATAAGACATTCATAGTGGAATGTAATGCCTATAGATAGGGCATTGGAGTAGTTATTTTATGGGGAGTTTATTTGTTGGATTTTGAAATTAGAAAATACAAGTAAATACTATATCTCATCCAATGTATAAAAAATAAATGTTTTTCTTCATTCGTGCAATTAAGCAATGAAATTAATATCTCTTGTACGATCTTGGGTCAGAGAACTTACTGAACTTATCTTCTCAATGCATATATTCATTCCTAAATTTTTGCAGCCTCAGAGCTACGAAGGGGTTATGGGGGAGATTGAGGAGGTTGAGGGAGAAGCCAGGGATGTTGAAGAGAGGCAATGGCTTGGTGGAGGGTCTTTCATGAAAAAGATTTCAATGTGAGAATAAGGTTTCTAGCCTCTAATTTGCAAGGAACCCCTAGTAAACAAAAAAGCAAATAACTCATAGCTTGTAACTAATTATTAAAAAAATCAAAGATTGGAGAGCTTGTAACTATGAAATTACCAATTTTGGCGGCATGATGTTAACCCCTGAGTATCTCCACTCCACAATCATTGTCGGTTTTGGCTAGATAGGGCTCCTCTTCCTCTATCGTTGTCCAAATTTTATGGATAGGGTCTCCTTTGACTCTCTATATCTTTGTTGAGGGGATTTTCTATGCTCACCGCGAGGTTTTTCTTCTCTGCTAGTCTTGGACGGAATGGGCATGAGTGGTTTTGCTCTGCTAGTCTTGGAATGGGCGGGGTTTTGCAAAGTGGGTACAAAGTTTTTGTAGAGACCAATCACTAGTAGGACATAAGCTTGGTGAAAGGAAGTTATCTTTGCAAGGGAGATATTTGGAAATATCTATTGCTATGTTTGGATGATCCTCTTTCAAATTCTACTAGCTTTAGTTACCCCAACAATTAGCTTTATAGAAGAAAATGTTTTTATTGTGTTGATTAAACAATGAATGAAAAGAGGGATTGCTTGATTGATTGCATATAGACATTAATGGATGGATGAAAGTGGTTAAAAAGGGAGATATCCACTAGGCCAAAAAAATTAAAGTTGTTGCTTAACGCTAGAAGAATAGCTTAGTTCCATATCCATCCTAGGTTTGATCCAAGAGAAGCTTTCTAGCCTTGGTTTGTCTGGGGACCAACCTAGCACTTCCTAACCCGTTGTTCAATAGGGGAATGGGGGAAGCTATCCACCCCCAAATTTGGTTTATTTTCAAACATCCATGTGTAGTGACTCTCATAAGAAGCCAATAAACATGAATTTGATTGATTATTTCTCACCCCATATGCATATTGTGAATCCTCAAAACCTTTTTGACACTTTTCGAGTGGAAAAGCAAGGAGGTGGTTGTTTTTTAAGGTTCCCAATGAAGATCGTATCATGGAATGTTTCAGGGATTACTAACCCCTATCAAAAATCCATGGTTTAGAGAATAAGAGATGTTTTTTATGGAATTTTTTTTTTGATGTTAGAGTTACCAGGTTTCAACTTTATTCAACACTTTGAGTAATTTGGCCAAATTATGTCAAAAAAATTCACTCTGGCTTTGGTTCAATTGGTCTATTCCAAAAAAAGAAACAAGTAGGTTTTGAAAATATTAGATAGATCATAAATTATTATTCTTCTTTCGCCATGAGAGAATATGGTTAGTTTAGGTAGTGGGATATATCACCTTATCTAATCACCAGTTGCTATTTTTCTCCATTTCCTAGGGATTTGAAAGACCAAGGTGCTAAACTCTTAATTCAAGTTGATAATCTCTCATTTGAAGCATAAATCAAATGTTGAATCTATCAAAATAATATGGAACCTAAGTCCAAGGCCCCGAGGGGACAAAGGTTGAATTCTTTGGTGGGAATATTCCATTAGAAAAATCATTGCCTTTCTGAGATGTTATGGTAGATAGTTGGCGACATTTAGAAGACTAAAACACAAGGAACTATTGGTAGAGCTTGAGGAGTTTCAAGAAAGCATCAATTCATCCCTTCAATGAATAACAACTGACCAAACAATGACAAACGCTAAAGGTTGATGAGACATATAAAGTAAGGGGGCACTAAATCAAAGTTAGGTTCCATTGGCTTAAGACATGTGAGAAGCCTATATGAGATTTTTCAAAGCTCTGAATTCCAAGGAATTTGTGAAGCATATTAAGGCCCTCAAAATAAAAAACAATAGAATCATTGAGAAGAGGAACATTGAAAAGGAGTTCGTTAATCATTACAAATTCATTTTTCAATCTCAAGGAATTATAACAAAGGAAAGAAAGGTGTCTATGCAAACTTGTGTTGATGTACTCCCAAGAAAGTAGATGCAAAAGGAATAATGGGTATGTGATCAAAGGATTATAATGTTGGATGAATTGATGACTACCCTTAAAGAGATGGTTGATGATCAATTTCTCACACGAGACTACTTTCCATATGAATTTTATAAGGCCACATAATAATTTGTGGGTTCTTTTCTCCAAGTTTTAGAATGAACTATGCACTTGGTATTCATATCATTAAATGGTCAATCAATCTCATTCCATTGTCAAGAGACCCAAAGCTTATCATAAGCTAGAGATTCCCTAAATGTCTCATACAAAATTACAACTAAAGAATTAGCCTTCTAGATGAATCACAAATACCAAAAATGATTAAACCAAGGTAAACAAGGATTATTAGAGGCCAATATATTTTGGATAGTGTTATTTTATTTTGGGAAGGTATGGAATGGGCCCAAAGCTAGGGATTTTTCATAAAGATTGATTTTGAAATATCCTATGATAGGGTAAAGTGCACCTTCATCCTCAACATGTTGAAGGAGCTCAAATTTGTCCATCGGTTTATCAAAGAAGTCAAAACCCTATGTTTTGAAGCAACAACTTGCCTTTTTATTAACCAAGTCAAATATGAAGAAATAGACCTCTTCCACTCTAGTCACCAAGGATACCCTTTTGCACTAACCCTTTATGCGATGGTCATAGAAACCCTTAACTACCTCATCCAAAAAAATATGTCTCAATGGATTATATGAGGCTTGCAAATGGAAACTTTGTATATGACTCTTTCCTTACTATCCTAGAAGAGAAGCAGTCACTAGACAATAACATGGTTTTCTTGAATTTTTTTTACAAAGCCTTTGGATCAAAATTTCCTTCCAGGCCAAGACTTAATGTTACCATCATAGTTAGTAGGAACCCTAAGTTGACTAGTAGGCTAGGGATGGACATAGATAGAACCCATAAAAATGTTCAAATTCCTTGTAATTCATTTTTCCTTTGAAGCCTCCCCGAAAGAGTGATGGGAGGTAGTGGCATTCAGAGAATAATAACAACTGAAAAATGGATTTTGAAAACTTTGTTCCTCGTAGGAAAATTTCAAATACATAACAAGGTGCATGCAACCATGCATGTATATTACTCTTTATGTCAAGTCACTATGCCCATGCCTATGGTAAATTATAAAAACTACTTGAACATTTGTTGTGGGCTAAATCTAGTGGGGAGAAAGTCTGCCATAGGGCTAGTTGGAGCATTTGTTGCATCTATGAGGAGAAATTGGGTATGGGTATTCTAGCCACCTAAACACAACCCTAAGTGTCATGTTCCATGTGGATCATTAGAGTATTCAAAGGTAAGGAAGTCTAGAAATTCCCACTGCGTAACTCCATTACATTGGGAGCTCCCCATAGTTGGAAGATCTAGAGAAACCTTATCTGAAAATGTAATTGAACACCCTCTCTCCCATCCATATAATTGTGTGGAAAAGTGGCTCACTTACATATGAGGTCTCCTTTAATAACCACTTTCTATAGTGGTCCTAAGTTATTCTCCAAGAAGGGAAATCGTTAGACAAAGACCATTGGTTTTCAACCAAGACATTGTTGAAAAAAGGCATCAAAATTCTTGGAGACATCTATGATTTCCAATATAAATATTGAAAGCACTAGGAAACCCTAAAAACATAGTTAGAGGTTTCCAATCTAGAGAAGATTAACCTTCAACAGGTTTGGGAATCGATCCCCAATAACATATTTATTAATATTGGCCTCCTAAGGCCTTGATCCCAATAAATAGACTACAAAAGAAACCAAATGAAAGTATTTATGAAGTTCAAGCCTTGATATAGATATAAGTGGTTGTCAAAGAAACCTATCCTTGTGGCCAAACTCAACAAAGTTTAGAGAACCAGTTTTAGGGACAAGACATGGCTATACTACATCCATGTGTAAATCGCACCTTGAGCCTAAAAACGCTTTAGGATGGTCCTTACTACGTGGAGTTTTACTCCCATACTAAGGGAACATTGCATTATTTAGGATCTTTTCATCCTGAATGCCCTTTGTGTGAAAAGAATGAAACACTATAGTACATATTATAGTTTTCTAAATATGCTCAATTAGCTTGGAAGTGGGCATATAAACTATCATGCCATTCATGCCATTCATTACTCTTGACCCATATTATTTGGAAGGTCACTATGTTAGAATAGTATCTTCCTTGTGTCTTTTATTTTCACACTTCTATGCTCTAGAATAGATTTGACATATATACCTACATAAATCTAGAAATGAATGTATTTTCACTAACACATAGCACAACCCAATATTTACTTGGTAGGAAGTGTTATCACATGTAAATTTTGGGTCCTTGCAACCCTCCCTTGTGTCAACTGGTCTATATTTTCCTCTTTTTCAAAATCTTCAAATTACCTACTCTGCATGTATTTTTTTCCTTCTTCAAGTCGAGGTTCTTGGTTTCTTTTCGTAAATGCCAAGTTTGCCTCACTTTCAAAAATATCCTTGCAAAATAAAACTCCATTCTTATTGAGTTTCAAAAACAAAATAATCATGAAAATATATTATTTTTATATTATTTTGCTTTACTTTAGACTTTAAAAAATATTGTTTTGTTTTAGACTAAAAAAAAATGTTATTTTGCTTTACTTTAGACTTTAAAAAATATTGTTTTGTTTTAGACTTAAAAAAAAAAATGTTTTCCTTCTTCAAGTTGAGTTTCTTGGTTTCCTTTAGTAAATGCCAGGTTTGGCTCACTTTCAAAAATATTTTGTTTTACTTTAGACTTTTCAAAAACAAAATAATTGAAAATCTATTATTTTTATATTATTTTGTTTTATTTTTTATTTTAAAATTTTTATCTTGTTTTACTTTAGATTTTAAAAAATAAAATAATTGAAAATATATTATTTTGTTTTACTTTAGATTTTAAAAATTTTTAAAATATATTATTTTGTTTTACTTTGGACTTTAAAAAATTTATTTTATTTTACTTTGAACTTTAAAAAAAATAAAATAATTGAAAATATATAATTTTGTTTTACTTTAGACTTTAAAAATTTTATTTTGTTTTACTTTAGACTTTTTTACTTTAAAAATTTTATTTTGTTTTATTTTAGATTTTAAAAATTTTATTTTGTTTTACTTTGGACTTTAAAATTTTTATTTTGTTTTACTTTAAATTTTAAAAAATTTATTTTGTTTTACTTTAGATTTTATTACTTTAAAATTTTTATTTTGTTTTACTTTAGACTTAAAAAAACAAGTGGTTTGATATATTTGGTTTCTAAATCACTTTATTACTTTTAAAAAATTATTTTGTTTTACTTTAAACTTTATTATTTTAAAAATTTTATTTTGTTTTACTTTATACTTTGAAAAAAACAGGTGATTTGACATATTTGGTTTCCAAACCAAGGTTTGTGCATAGATTCTTATTATCTTTATTTTGTTTTATTTTAGACTTTAAAATTTTTATTTTGTTTTACTTTAGACTTTGAAAAACAAGTGGTTTGATATATTTGGTTTCCAAACCAAATATTATTTAAAAAACAAAAATTTTGTTACTTTAAACTTTAAAAAAGTGGTTTGATATATTTAGTTTCCAAACCAAATATTACTTTAAAAACAAAAATTTTGTTTTACTTTAGACTTTAAACCAAAAAAAAAATTGTTTTACTTTAGACTTTAAACCAAAAAAAAATATTGTTTTACTTTAGACTTTAAAAAGACAGCTGTTTTGGTTTGTGCATCAACCACCAAAAAATAGGGCCCCGAGACCACGTGCCAAGCCACGAAGGAGGACCCCACGCGAACATTTGTATATACAATGCGTTAACGGTGGAATGAACCCTATGCCTTTATTAAGTCTCAATATATTATTTTACTTTTGTATGTGGGACAATTTAATAGTGCACCAGCACCACAGGCATCTGCTAGTGTGTGGGTTGATAGCTTCCAGGATGCAGCTATGACCACTGGCCTGGCAAAATCCTTTACTTCAATGATCATAAGGAACCGATGGTGCATCCTTTGCATAGCTATCATAAAAAATGGAATGAAAACCGATCAATGAAACGTTGGAGATGTGGTGGTTGATAAAAAGCTTAGTATGGCAGACATTACAGAAAATATCAACCTTGAGTTTTAAATCTGTTGCTGCATTTTCGTAACTAAGTCTTTCTTTAGTAAATTAGTTGGGCTCGATTCCTGGAGCATAGGAACAAGCATTTGTATATATTTTGAAAAATTCATGAACTCGGGGTGGTTGGCTGGAGTGTTAGAGAAGTCTATTTTGTGCATCTTGTATACATTTTCAGTGAAGCATAGGTGCACATTCCAAATGAGAAAAGGAAATTTTTACAGCATAAAAGTGAGAATTTCATTTTTATTGGTTATTCAAAGGATGTAAAAGGCTATTGAATTATTGTCTCTAATACCTTTTCAGTCATTGTTGAAAGAGATGTTAAGTTTTATGTAGGTCTCTCGACATGTGTGCCTAACTTGGTGTCTATGCCATCTTTGGCCTGCAAGCCATACTTGATGCATGTACCATCTCTTTTTGTTCCTTCTACACTGAATTTTTCTTTTTCTAATCCTTCTTCTTCTATTCTTAATCATTATTCTTCTTTAAATAATGATAGTGAGCATGAAAACATTACTTTTCCTACTCAACCTCGTCCTATAAATGATTTTATTGAACATGAACTTGCACCAACTCCATAGCTTTCTTTATGGGTTTGTACAACAAGGGAAGCCATCGATGATCTAGTTGGTATCTTTCTTATCAACACTTAACATGTTCATAGTTCTAGAAAGCCTCTTATCCTTTGGTTCAAGTTCCAGAGACTCCAAATCCAAAAACATTTAAAGAATCTCTTGGCAATCCAAATTGGGATGCAACAATGAAGGAAGAATTTAATTCTTTGATGACAAAAAATACTTAGGATGCAATCTCTCTTCTGAAAGGAAGAAAACTTGTCAAATGCAAATGGGTTTATAAGACAAAGTGTTGACCGACACAAAGCTTAGTTAGTTGCTAAAAAATTTTGACATGTAGAAGGAATTGACTACGAAACCTTTACCCTCATTGTCAATGTGAATTCCATATTCCTTGTCCTTTCCCTTACCACCTCATATTGATGGGAGGTCCATGAAATGGATGTCAAATATACCTTC
>JASDQU010010359.1:78523-106053 GCA_032191745.1 Picea mariana | reverse complement strand
GACACAAAGCTTAGTTAGTTGCTAAAAAATTTTGACATGTAGAAGGAATTGACTACGAAACCTTTACCCTCATTGTCAATGTGAATTCCATATTCCTTGTCCTTTCCCTTACCACCTCATATTGATGGGAGGTCCATGAAATGGATGTCAAATATACCTTCTTGCATGAGTATTTACAAGAATAAATTTATATGGAACAACCTCTTGGATGTGTTTAAAGTGACTCCAGCCTTGTCTACCACCTCAAGAAATCCCTCTATGACCTCAAGTAAGCTCCTTAGGGTTGGTATGAAAAAATGGATTGGTTCCTTCTTGACTCTAGATTTTCTAGATGCCCCTTTGACCTTAATGTCTATATCAAGTGAGTAGGAAACCATCTTCTCATATGTGTACTTTATGTTAATGACCTTATACTCACCAATAGTGAGCCTAATCTTCTAACACATGTAAAAACCTACCTTAACTTTGAAATGATAGACTTAGGATACTTGCAATATTTTCATGGCCTCCATGTTTTGCAAATCTGAGAAGGTATTTCTCTTTCCCAAGCTAAATATGCATGTGACCCTCTTCATCAATTTTACATGGATGATCATAAATTGATCCCACCTCCCTTTCAATCTAGACTTAAACTTTTTCCATCTACACCTCACCCAAAGTGGATGCCACTTTGTACCAATAGTTACTTGGTAGCATTTTGTATTTAACTGATACTCACCATGGCATCTCTTTTGTTCTTAGTATTATTTCTTGATATAGGAAGAACCCCATGAAATCCATTCAAAAGTAGTAAGAGGATCCTTCGATATAGCTAGGGTGTAATTTAGATTGGCATATACTACTATTCAAGGGGATCCTTTATGTTGGTTGGTTTTATAGATTCCCACTAGGCCAATGACCCTGATGATCCAAAGTAAACAATTGATTATGTTTTTAGCTTTTATTTCAAACTCATCTCTTGGGCTCGCAAGAAAAAAAAATCCCTTTCTATTTCCTTAGCAAATGTAGAGTAGTGAGCCATAACTTATGGAAGTCAAGAAGTTCTTTGGCTTAGATAGATCTTATTTGAGTTTGGAATACATTAGCAACATTTAATCATTCTTTGGTGCAATATTCATAATACCATCCAACTCACAAAGGCACCTATTAAACATTAGTGCATTAAACACATTGAGTTACACATGCACTTCATTCAGAATCTTATTTAGGAAAGCACCCTTGAAGTTCTCTAATGTCATACATATGATCAAGTTGTTGACATTTTCACAAAGCCCCTCACAAAACCAAAGTTGTTAAAGCTTCAATCTTTGTTAGTATTTCAAGAAGTTTTGATTAAGGGGGGATAGGCTCTTTTCCTCTTTCCTTTTGCTTTTGTCACTTTGTAAATCCTTCAATCCTATCCCAAGTTATTATTAACGTTGGATGTTAGGATATTTAATATTAGGAGTAACTTAAGGTCAACTTGGTCTAACATAATCTAAGATTAAAGTGTTCTTTTGTAATTTACTAATATGATGATCACAGTCATGTCCTACACATGAGTGATCCAACAATTCAAATATCTCCTTGATATTAATGACACTTTATTCATGGCTTAGAATCCAATTGGTCCATGATCTATATTTAAAGGGTACAGAGAGTCATTTGTCAATGATCAATTGTGAGAAATGTTTGTGTAAATTATTCTTTTTACATTACTCAATTACCTCAACTGGTTGGGTTGACTGGCGTCATGGGCTATTTTCCTCTTTGATGGTTTTAACCATGTAAACACTAGTATAGTAATTTATGATATGTGTGTGATAAGTTGTGTTGAGGTGTTCGACCTGTGTGGATATACCTTATTTTTTGAACATCCTTCATGTTAACATATTTTCCAACATAAAACTCTTCATATTATTAATAGATTTACCTAATCCTATAGACTTGAAATTGTTTCTTTTATTCCCCCCTTATTTCTACTTTCTTTTCCTTTAATATTGTCTACAAAGACACTTTTGAATGCTCTACGGTTGCTTCCAAATTAATTTTTCACATGTTTTTATGTCCTTTTGTAATAAGTGATATTTAAAGTTTGAACATAAATTTCAAAATATAGAAATAGAATCTTCAACGTAATTACTACCAAATCTTTCTCGTCTACTTCTCTGCCAATTATTAATAGTTGATCAAGTTCTAAAATTAAATCATTATTTTCCATCTTCATAAAAACAATAGACTCTTAAGGTAAAAATCCCTACATTCATTATGAATCTCATACATCTCACTCGGCCTTGTCCATAATATAAAAGGGTCCTTTTCATATTGTTATGGTGGAAACATATCTATTACATGTAACTCTATCTATCAACATCATGACTTCTCTATCATGCAAAAAAAAAAACTCCATAGTCATCCTTAGAGTCAAGGTCTCTCTCTTCCTTTCCTAAGCATTACATGATCATGATTGTTTATTGTAACAACCAACACCATGCTAACATCAACACAAAACCATCATTATGTTCCTAGTCAATAATAGTCTTTTTTTTTGCGAGCACGACACTATATAGAAAGCAGATATGCATGCAATTTTTTTTATTAAATTTTGGAAACATGTGGATAATTTAAATTTGAAACTTATAACCCATATTGAATGTCATGCTCATTGTTGTACACATCAACATGTTATTATTGCACAGATCGGACAAGATTTCCACATAATCAAAAAATTGTGCACTCTCTACCTCGATATTCATGCTTTCACCTTAGTTTGCCTACATGTCATCATGCCTATGTATTGAGATTTATTATTTGTTGGAACAAAAACTACACTTATTCAAGACTTCAACATTCATTTCAATCAAATTTTGGTATTCACGCCTATATGTGCCTCGAATTCTTGGCATTGCTTCTTGAATTTTCTGCACTACAACTCAAAACCTATGTGTTGTCGCTTCAAATTTTGTCTCAATAACTTGAAATTATCTATTTCTAAATATAGTTAATTGAACAAATGTAAAATTATATTTGCATGTACACTTGTACGCCTTTGCTACACAATTTATCTCTTGTTGAAAATTTGTTAACGCATGCCAATCTTCCAAGCTTCAATATGTGTTGTGCAACCTCACAATCCTTCAACTCCTTTCATCCTTCACCATTCCTATCCTCGTATCTCTAATAGAATAGCATAATTCACTTACACAATGTAAAACCATTGTACGACAAATTCAAAGGGAGAACAATTTGATCTAATTGATTATTTTTCCAATGAGTATTTTATATGGATTTAAGAAGAAAAAGTATATTTACTTCATATTCTTTATTTTTATTTTTTTATAAAATGTTTTTTTTATGTTTCATTTACATATTAATATAAGAAAATATATATACCGAGTTTTCTAAAAAAAAAAAAAAGTAGGTTTCTTTATGAAACTGACACAAGCACAAAGTCCAACTTAGAAGTCTGTGAATTTATCAAACTTATTACAAAATTGTCAATAAGGATGGAAAACTAAAATGCCAAAAGGATATGCCATGTTAAAATAAATAGAACATAATGATAGTTGGCATGATCAAGATAACAAGGAGTCATGCAGTAGTAAGGAGCATGCTCGATCCAAGTGGAAAGTCGTCCTTGAGATGGGCTCCCATCCTTTAACAATTGTTCCAACATTTGTAAGAATGGGCTCCCACCCATCCTTTCCCTAGTTTGGCTCAAGGTGGCTCTTCTAATTTTATGGTGAGGGGTACAATAGGGAACTTTTCATGATGCTCCTATGCTTCACTGCATATTGTATACATTATGGAGTGTTAGAGAAGTATATTTTGTGACCTCATCTAAATACTTCTTTGCTCCATAAATTAAAGACTATTAGTACGAAATCATTATTTAAGTACGAAATTCTCTCTAGCTTCTTCTTCTTGCCACCAAACGCATGGGCCTAATTGGAATGATATTGGTTTTGTACAACATAGGCAATGAAAATAAAGAGAACGGCCATGATGATGAGTATATTATTGGGAGTTCCATGCACGACATTAATCCGAGAAAGTTCGAACAAAACAAGGTCGGGATCAGATATATAGAGTGGGTGTGTGAGTCATCTTTGAGTTTGGAAACCTACATAAAACTTGACATATATTTCAACAATGACTGAAAAGGTACTAGGAATAGTAATTCAACAACCTTTTACATCTTTTGAATAACCAATAAAAATGAAATTCTCACTTTTATGTTGTAAAACTTTCCTTTTCTCATTTGGAATGTGCACCTATTCTTCACTGCAAATTGTTATAGATGTGCACCTATGCTTCACTGCATCTTGAATACATTTTGGAGTGTTATAGAAGTCTATTTTGTGCTCTCATATAAGAACTTTTTTGCTCCATAAATTAAAGACTATTAGTGCGAAATCATTATTTAAATACGAAATGCCCTCTAGCGCCTTCTTCTTGCCACCAAACGCATGGGCCTAATTGGCATGATGTTGGTTTTGTACAACACAAACGATGAAAATAAAGAGAAAGGCCATGAAGATGTGTATATTGTTGGGAGTTCTAGGAATGACATTAATTTGAGAAAGTTCGAACGAAACGAGGCCGGGATCGGATATATAGAGTGGGTGTGTGAGTCATCTTTGAGTTTGGAAACCCTCCCATATCGTCAATGCATGCATATTTAAATATGGCACTACCATGACACCATAATGATATTTAAATATGACAGTACCATGACACTATAATGATTCCATCAGCGCATGTAATACTTAGCGACATTGATACAACACCATCTCGACATGCATATTTTTATGGTGTTGATTAAACAATGAATGAAAAGAGGAATTTTTCATCACAAATATGACATGCATATATTGTATATAAAATGTAGAACTTGAAAGAAAAATTAACAAAGGATGATGCAAACTTAAAAATTGTGTCAGCCAATTTGTGTACTTTGAAAGAAAAATAGGGTTTATGGTTTACATGATGAATTGATCATGGAAAAAAGTGGGTGTGTGAGTCATATTTGAGTCCAGAAACCCTCACATATCATTAAGGCATGTGAATAGTCTATCCATGTCAAATTTCAATGCATAAAGAAACAGTTTGAAAAAATTTCAACGTTGGCCCCATTCATAGGTCACTGTTACCCATGTCTAGTCCTAGTACAATGTCTTTTTGTTGTTCCTTTTAAAATTCATTCGACACACATGTTTTTGCATATAGTACTGCAAGGACATGTTATAAAGTCGATAAAAAAGTACTAGTTGATATAAATTACACAAGCTCCATGAGTTATTTCTTGTCTTTGTTTTTTACTCTCATCTAAGTACTTCTTTGCTCCATAAATTAAAGATTATTAGTACGAAATCATTATTTAATATGAAATTCCCTCTAGGGCCTTCTTCTTGCCACCAAACACATGGGCCTAATTGGCATGATGTTGGTTTTTTACAACATAGGTGATGAAGATCAATATCATGACCATCACGATGGGTATATTGTTGGGGGTTCCATGCATGACATTAATCTAAGAAAGTTCGACCGAAACAAGGCCAGGATAGGATATATAGAGTGGGCGTGTGAGTCATATTTGAGTTTGGAAACCCTCCTATATCACCAATACATGCATATTTAAATATGGCACTACCATGACACCATAAATATATTTAAATCTGACACTACCATGACACCATAATGATGTCGTCGACACATGTAATACTTAGTGACATTTATACAACACCATCTTGACATGCATTATTTTATGGTGTTTATTAAAAAATTAATGAAAAGAGGGATTTTTCATCACAACTATGACACACATACATTGTTTATACAATGTAGAACCTGAAAGAAAAATGAAAAAAGGCTTATGCAAACTTGAAACTTGTGTCAACCAATTTGTGTACTTTGAAAGAAAAATAGGGTTTATGGTTTACATGATGAATTGATGATGGAAAAAAGTGGTTGGGTGAGACATATTTGAGTCCAAAAACACTCCCATATTGTTAAGGCATGTGAATAGTCTATCCATGTCAAATTTCAGTGCATACAGAAATAGTTTGAAAAAATTTCAACGTTGGCCCCATTCACAGGTCATTGTTGCCCATGTCTAGTCCTAGTACAATGTCTTTTCGTTGTTCCTTTTAAAATTCGTTCGACACACATGTTCACACATATAGTACTACAAGGACATGTAATAACTTCTATAAACAAGCGCTAGTTGATATAAATTGCACAAGCTTCATCAGTTATTTCTTGACTTTGTTTTTTTCTCTCATCTAAGTACTTCTTTGCTCCATAAATTAAATATTATTAGTATGAAATCATTATTTAAATACAAAATTCCCTCTAGCACCTTCTTCTTATGACCAAACACATGTGCCTAATTGGCATGTTGATATTTTTGTACAACATAAGAAATGAAAATAAAGAGAATGATCATGACGATGGGTATATTGTTGGGAGTTCCATGCACGACATTAATCTGAGAAAGTTTGAATGAAACGAGGTTGGGATCAGATATATAGAGTGGGTTTGTGAGTCATCTTTGAGTTTGGAAACACTCCCATATCATCAATGCATGCATATTTAAATATGACACTACCATGACACCAATTAATGATATTTAAATCTGACACTACCATGACACCATAATGATGTCATCGACGCATGCAATACTTAGTGACATTGATATGTCAAGTGGTCAGAGTATCAATGGTTAGAGATCGTCAAGTGGTCAAAGTATGACATGAACCGGGAGTTCTGCAACATGCCATCATAGATTCCTGTCGACAAAGACGTTCCTTGTGCACATGACATTGAGAAGGTACGAGGACATGGAGAAAGTAGGTTCCTTTCCTTCCTTCGACGACTGAGCCTGTTGTATACAGGTGCTCAAATGTTTTGATATTATCGCTCCCCGGTTGAATTTTCTCCTGGTGATCGCCACTGTGTACGCCAAAGGCATCCATGCTTCTGAAAACTTGGAGCAATCCTTTTCTCCATAGAGCCGACAGATGAGAGACATCAAATATATGTATGGTTCCCTTAGGTTGATTGTTTTGTACCATCCATTGCTTCGATTAGGAACTTCTTGTCTTCCCTCCACCATGAATCCATCAACCAGATGGTGTCATGGAATTCATAGAACTTCACCATGAAGTCCATGTTGAGTTTCTCCTCTGGGTCCCTAAGCTTGTAGTATTTCTGGACTTCTATCGGGAGGAAAAATCTGACACAACTGCCATTCTCATCGTTGATCAAGAACTTATGCATGTCTATATGGTCAATGAGCCATTTCAGAACCTCTATGCATGGAAAACAGGGGTTCTACTTGCCACCATGTGTAAATATTACCGTCAAATATTGGGGAACACCTGGTCATCAAGATCCCTTACGTCTGGGTCGTTGTGTGGGATATACTCCAGGTATTCTTCTTGGCTAATTCTATTGAAGAGATCCCCCCATTGTGGGAGCATTGCCTTGGATCTGGTGCTTGCCTCTGTATCACCAAAGGCTGGAGGCTAGACAAAATATTTCTTCGTTGTTGTTTTGATGACAGGCTCTGCCCTACGAGCATACTCCAACTTCTTCGCAATCCCTGGAGAAGAACCTTTGCCTATCTCAACTTCTTTTAGCTTTGGTGCTCTAGGCGAGAGTCTAGTGGCTGGATTTCTCGACGGCATCTTACCTTCAACTATACCATAGTTTAGATATTGTGCAAGAAAATCAGGTGCACATACATAAATTATAACCAACGAATTGATAGACTTGGATACATACCTATGAAGCTTGTTAAACCTAGTTTAGATAATCAAAGAGTCAGTGCAATCTTGCAATGCTCTATTTTCTCCTTCGGATGCTCTAGAATTAAATTTACACGCAGAATGAATTTGTTCAAAACCATTCTAGAGATTTAAATAGGGATGAACTTACCTTGTCACATCAGGCATCCAATTCGGGTTATGAGTGTAATTTCATCAAATTTGTCGCCAGATCTTCGAAGATGTTTAAACTTAAATTCATCATGGGTTGACGGCAGAGGAGTAGGTGGTAATGTGGTCTATCGACGATTTCAAAATGTTGTTTTATAGAGGAAGCAACTAATGCGGGATCAGACATTAATTAGTTCCTTAAATGTCCAAAATCTGATCGTATCTAACACTGCAAACGTCCCATCGTGTCGCTCTTTTAGTTGGTGGATCGAGGGTCAGGATTGTGCTATAAAAAATTTCGTTGATATCCTCCTGTAAAAGCTCTGACACCGATCGATCTTGTCATACAGAGCCGACGTGGAAAATCTAACTAGGAGGCGTGACTAGGACCTAGGGGACCAAAAATGACTTGGGATAAAACTAGACTATACGATCCTCTTACGTGGTAAATACATGTGGCATTCGAGACTAGTGGCTTCATTGGCTTGTGTCAGTTGGAGTCGGGACTTTCTTTAAACCATACGTTTCTAAAACCCAAACCTAACTTGTCGACGATTGAAAGTGTCAAGGATCGACAATCGGCGAGAAACCTACCCAAGTGCTCTCAGATTGGCTCCCTCGAAAAAGTCCCGATGCCGAAAATGCATTGGTGATCGGCGATTGGAGATAACGTTATCGAGGTCGAAATGATTGTTGTGATCTTTATAGATTTCCATCGATGTCGATAAGGCGCATCGGCTATCGACGATATCTTTACGTCCTTTGTTAACGTATATATTTCTTGTATCTCCCTGATGTTGAAGGGGATCGGCTATCTCTCAAACCTTTATGCAAACAACTTATGTAAACCAAAACTTCCTTCTACCAACGTCGATGAGGATCGACGCTCGGTGACTGTTGTTTTTGTGGGGTTCCTTTACTCACTTGAATTCTTTCCGACGTCGAATTTGAGCATGTTAGGTGTAGTGTTTAGCTGTCAATTCTTAATTCGGGTGTTAAGGTCCTTTAGACATGAGGTTTCACAAGTTCAAAAAAACTAGACTAGCTGATAAGAGACATGAAAACAAGAAAAGATAAACCATTTCCCAAAATAAAATTGAGTCAGACAAATGAAGAAAACAAGTGGTAACCAAAAAGTGACAAAATTTGATAAGGGTTTTAGGATGTGTTGAGTGCTCAATAAATGGCGACTTACTAGGCGAAAGCATAATCTATGTTCCTTTCCTAGGCTTAGCTGATTCAGAAGTTGGTTAGGAACTTAACTATTTTTTTATCAGAGCCTCTTCTGTCATTGCGTTTGAAATTCCCCGGTTGGTGAATATGGGCCTTCCTGTGGGGTTTCAACCTTTATTCCACCTTTCTTTCCTTTGACCATGGCCCATGCCCTATTTTGACAAGAGTCGAGTAAAGAATTCATTGGCACCATGCCTTTTAGTTATCATCATTCACTTGCTACAGTATTGCTCCACTGCCAGCGAGTGTCCATAGCCCCAACATCACAAACCTTACTCTGCTACCAGCAAGCCTCCATAACCCCGGCGGATTTATCTGCATACCCTCTCCTACTTTTCACTCATTTGATATAATTGATTTTATTTCGACAGAATGCTCTGAGCGAGTGGGAGAGGAGGACGTCTGTTATTTGCAAAATGAGATGGTTAAGGTGAATTTTTGCTACCTTTGTCTTGAGGTACATGTGGTCCTTTCCATCTTACCATCTTTCCCTTTAGGTTTTACCAGACCACCAGGCGAACACTTCATCACTTTTTCACGGTTATTTATTTCCACAATTTAGATACAGAACTCCTTCAAAACAACTGCAATTCTACCAACACTTCTTGTGTTGTATGTAAGAATGAGATACAGACAGAGTTCCTCATACCACATGAACTAAGTTCAACCAATGCCTTGTGGAATACAAACTGCAAAGCGCAAAAATAATATAACAAGAAAATAAAAATGAAGGACTCTGCAATCAACCTACTTAAAAACAAAATATCATGAAAACACGCACATTTTGTTTTTCTTAACAGAAATATTGTTTTAGGGCTTGGCCATTCACTCGGAGGGAGTTAGGTTCCCCCCTCATATTTTTCAACCAATATGTGTCTATCCTAAGTTTCTCGGCTATCTAAAAAGGTCTGAGCCATAGATTCTGAAACTTCGAATGTTTTCCCTTTGTTTCATTTGCCCTTTCCCATTTCAAAACTAAGTCTCCTACTTCAAAATTATTCCCTTTAGCCTTGTGTTTTTCAAACCATATTTTGACTATCTGTTGATGAGAAACGAATTTAGATTTTTCTTTCTCTCTTTCTTATTCAAGCATGAGGAGGGTATCAATTCTCTATTGAATCATGATGAGGGCTCTCCTCTAGAACCCTAAGCAAGCTGAAGAGATGGAAGATATAGCCCATTCGATAGAATAGCTTCTTGTCTGTATACCATAAAGTATGGGGAATTCCCTATATCTTCCTTGGGTGTTACCCTATTGGCCCATAAGGCGTTATGCAGTGAATTATGCCAATTCCTCTGATTGTCTACAAATGTTTTCTTTAATATACTCACTAGGTTCTTATAGGTTGATTCTGCCACTTCGCTCCCCTGTGGATAGTAGTTTGTAGAGTATCTAATTTTAATTCCTTTGTCTAGAGAAAACTCTATTAACAAGGTGGAAGAAAAATAAGAGGCATTATAAAAAACAAGAACGGAAGACATACTGAACCTTGTGATCAGTTGTTTTTCTATGAATTGGATTACCATCCTTTTGTTTATATGAGTCAGAGGGACGGCCTCCGCCCATTTCATGAAATAGTCTGTGGAAGTCAATATGTATCTATGTTGCTTTGAATAACTTGGTGTAATTTCTCCTATGACGTCTAACCCCCATTGCTCAAATGGTCTGGAGAAGGCTACAGGTTGGAGTGGGACAGTTGCTCTCTTTTCCCTCCCCGTGCTCATTTGACAAGTTTTACAGTTTCTAGCGTGTGTGCGGGCATCTTTAAATAGAGTAGGCCAATAGTATTAAGCTCTCAGTATATTGTGAGCGGTGGTATTCCCTACAAAGTGTCCTCCTACAGGACCATCATGGAGCTCCTTCAGAAATTTGTCTGCATCTTATCATTCAAGACATCTTAAAAGTACTCCATCATAATTAATGCAGAAGAGCACCGAATTTATGAGACGATATTGTACCGATTTTAGTCTGAGAGCTCTCCTTTCCTCAGGGTTTAGGTTTTCTCGGAAAGTCCCATGGTGTAGGAGATAAGATAATTTCCCATACCAAGACTCCTGCCCTGGGGATACGTATGAATCTTCACTATACCATAATGCCAATTCATTCTCCCACCCGGGATATTCATTTACCTAGTCCTGGGATTTAACTGCCAGTTTACATAATCCTTGTCCCTTATACAGTTTGGCGGGTTTTATATCGAGATCGACTTCTTGGACCACTTTCATCCAGTTCCCTCTTCTTTCCCCCATATCTTGTTGAGTGAATAGGGATCAGACTGTGGGATGAGGCACAATGAATTTGGTGTGGTTCTTTAGGTTGTAAGATCTGAAGTGTTTCACTGCCTTGTACACTGCATAAGCTTGCTTGTCTATAGCAGGGTAATTTAGTTCGACCCCTTGGAGATTAGTGCTCATAAATGAGACCGAGGCCTCATTGTTGTCATCATCCTTCTAAGTCAATACTATAGCTAACGATTGGTCGGAGGAAAAAGTGTAGAGGAAGAAATATTTGCTAAAGTCGGGACTTCGCAACACTGGTGCTTGACATATTGCAGTCTTAATATTGTTGAAATCACTTTTTCGTTCATCATCCCACTTAAATTTAGCATCTTTGCGGATCATATTTTGTAAGGGTTTGATAGTTTTAGCGAAATCAAGGGTGATTTTCTCACAAAATTGATTTTCCCAAAGAAGGATTGCATAGTCTTTTTTGTGGGGTAATGGAAGATGAGATATAGCCCTAATTTGTTCTGGGTCTATACGAATTCCTGTTTGAGATATAATATGACCTAGTAGTTTCCCTTCCTCAACACCAAATATATTTTTCTTAGGGTTTAAGGATATATCGTATTTCCTACAGCTTTCGAAAATATGGGTTAAGTGTTGGATGTGATCTTCTCTATTCTTTGAATACACAGTCACGTTGTCATAATAAACTACTACACATTTTTTGATTAGTCCCTGAAACGCTACGTCCATGGCCCTTTGGAAGGTTTCCCCTGCATTTATTAACCAAAAGGGCATGCATTTATAGGCAAAGGTTCCCCACTTAGTCCGGACGGTAGTTTTCAACCGGTCTTCTTCTGAAACTAGAACTTGGTTGTATCCTCAAAAACCATCTAACAAGGAGAAAATCTTCGAACCAGACACAGTCTACAATATTTGTTCCATCAGTGGAACTGGGTAGTTGTATTTTTTGGATGCTCTATTGAGGTTTCGAAAATCCACACACAGGCGAATCTCCCCATACTTTTTTCTGACCGGAACCAAATTTGCTACCCAGACAGAGTGTCTAACTTGAAAGATAATTTTAGCATCTAGTAATTTTTTTAACTCCTGACACATGAGGGGTTTCAGAGATAGGTGGTACTTCTGGAGCTTGTGTTTGAAGGGTTTTACTCCGGTCTTTAACGATATTGTGTGTTGAATGATACAAGTATCATACGTTTTCAAATCTTGGTAGGATCATGTGAAAACATCTTGATATTCTCTGAAAAGTTTGAGATAGGCCTTCATTTCTTCTTTAGATATTGTCTCGCCGATATTTATGTTCTTAGGGTTTTCCAGGGTTCCCAGGTTTATAGTCTCGTGCATGGGACAAAAACTTCTTGTCTTTGTGTTCGTTGATCCCTTAAATCTTTCCCTTAAGTAAAAAAGGTTATCTAAATTGGATACCCCTTTCGGTATCGTGTAAAACCTTGGTTTGTCAGTCAATTGATTTGTTTCAGCTCTTTGTATATGGGGATCGGTTTCTATTAGTTTCTCCTGAAATATTTTATCGTCAATAGCTAGATCCTTAAAATTATTCTGATTGGTTAAAATTTTTATGATATGTTCATCTCCTTCAAAGACCTTCCAATTAGAAATAGTGTTGGGTACCGACGGTTTTTAGAGTAGTTCCACTGTGAACCGGGAGGCTTCATAGTCTTCTAAAGGGGATAGCCTTGAGGCAGCAGTGGCCAGGGAATCAACAAGAGTGTTCTTTGTTCTGGGGATCATTGTAATGTTGAAGGCTTCAAAATGTTCTATCAGTCTGTGCACTTCCTATTGATAATTCCTCAGGTGGGGAGAGTTGCAGTGTATAGTGTTCCTTACTTGTCTAACGACGATTTCAGAGTCTCTGAAAACCTTAGTTCTTTAACATTTAATTCTATGGCTTTCTTTAGCCCTTGTACTAGAGCTTCATACTCGGTGGTGTTGTTTGTGCATTCAAATTCTAATCTGCAGGACATGAAATTTTGTTTACCTTTAGGATCAATGAGGATACACCCCACCCCTAATCCCTCTTGCGACTTAGACCCATCAAATTACAAGGTCCAAAATTGTGAGAGAAAACCATCAGTTTCTTTTTTCCTACCACTTTCCTCCTTTCCTCCTGTCTGCTCCGTGGTTTTTAACAAAGGTTCTTAATAGAAGAGGATTTCTTCTGTCGTCGTTAGCAAATGTTATTGAAAATTCATTTCATAGTTTTGAGTAAGAGGGACATCATATGAGAGAGGTGAGAAATTAACGAAAACAGAGTCGCAGGAATAGTTTCCTAGCACAAGGAAATTTGTCGAAGAGGGCTCGTTGAGGGATTCTAGGTCGGTGATAGTATGTTTTAGATACCTTTCCTTATCGATCCTAATCATGTTTACGTGTCCCTTTAATGGAAACCAAAGGTGAGCCCAGTATGCAATAAAGTATCTGTTCAAATTCTCGAATCAGTCTCAACTAAGTAGAAATCCAAAAGCTTCTAGCATATCTACTAGAATGATGTCAATTAATTGAACAAATTTTGGGTGTGTTTCCATTCCGATCATGACATCCTTGAGTTCTCCCATCACATTCACCTGGGTTCTGTCTAATTGTATCACATTTTTATCTCTCTTGAGAGGGACTGCGTTTAATTTCTTGCAGATAGATAATGGCATAACATTAGAGGATGCTCCTGAGTCAACCAAACAATTATGGAGGTTTTTGTTGAAGACTTCAAATGTCAAGACGAACGGTGGGACAAAAGTCTTTCCCTTTTTATCTTCAGAGAAAGCGTTTACAGTTGGCTTATTTCTTAGATCTATGAGGGATGAATTTTCTCCTTGGTCAGTGCATGTTATAGGAGTTTCTACTGAATTCAAATCTTTTTATAGAAAGTCCTTTTTTCTGGGGGATTCTACACATGTCCATGACTAATATATTTGCCTTCAATTTATTCAAATCTTCTATTATGTTGTAGTCTAGCTTGGGCAATTCTCGTGTATGGATGTTTATAGGATTTTTTTGGGAGACAACGGATTATTTTGGGTGATCGGACATTTGTTTTCCTCTCAAAGCATGGGAAATGGTAAGTTCGTTTGAGACCGGCTAACCCCTACTTCACGTTTGCAAAACTAAGACCTTTGTGATGGGTTCTTGAACCTCAAATAGATCATCGAAAGGCATTGGTGGTTCAAGGTCCCATAGCAGCAAGGTTGTTTCTTTTGGTGGGTCAACTTCTTTCTAATCAACAATATTCATCGCTGAGCCACTTGATTGTTCGGTAAGGGAAACTTCATCTAGGAAACGATTGGCCATAAAATTCATGGCATGCACCCATTATGGACAGTCACTTTCAAAATGTTTCTCCTAGTGATAGGTACAGAAAGATTCGGATGCTACATTGCCCGGGTCGATGTTTAAGTTGGTTGGGGGAGGTTCAATGGTTGTGAATGGTGGATTTATTTTAAAATAGGGTTTATAGGTCCTATAGCCTTGGTTTCCTTCCCCTACACTTATTTTCATGTCTATGATTTTGTTTGACAACTTCTTTACCATTCGTTGTAGGTATTCTATGTCTCCACTTCCCTTTTTGGGACCTTGTTCTGTTTGCTTCCTTGGGGGCCTGGTCAACAAGAGTCCTCTCCTAGGTGGAGTTTGAACTTCCTTCTTAACTAATGAGACCTGGCCCTCTTTACATCCCTTCATTTGGAATTCTGGAGGTTGAACTTCCTTCTTAACTAATGAGACTTGGCCCTCTTTACATCCCTTCATTTGGAATTATATTGTTTTGGCTTCCTCAAATTTCTCAACTAAGGTTGTTTTGGAAACCCTCTTCACAAACATGGAAATGGAAGTAGGGAGAGAATTAGCATACACTTCGATTTGAAACTCCTGAGTGGGTTTAGCTTCGGGTTGAAATTGGTGAATCATTGGTTGAAATCTTGGTGAATCATTGGTTGAAGTCTTTTAGGATAGTGGTGAATCGTTGGTTAAAGTCTTGGTGAATCATTGGTTGAAGTCTTTTAGGATAGTGGTGAATCGTTGGTTGAATTCTTTAACCTTCTCCTTTGAACTCATGGTGGTGGTGAACAAATCAGACATCAAAGCTCCTGTAGTGATTTCTTCTGTAAATTTATCTAAAAAATCCTTTTGAAACTTCGTCCAACTAGTTATGGACCCTACAGGCAAGTTAAAATACCACGTGGAGGGTGAATTCTCAAAAGTATAGGGGAAAATATTGCATACTACGTCTTCATGTTGGACATTCATCAATCTAATAGCTAGTATGAATTTTTTGATATGGTCTTTAGGCAATCCTGAGGTTTCAGGGTCAAATTTAGGGAGTAACTTTTCTAGATGTTGGAGGAGGTTATGTACTCATCCGGAGATGGCCAGAGCAAATATGGAAAATCAAGGTTGATTGTTTTGAGGTGGGTTTCCCCTTTCATCATTATGATCATTGTTATCTTCCATGTTGTCCGACTCCGAACCTGAGCGTTTCGAGTTAAACCCTTCCTCGTCAGAAAAATCGTCGGGCTCAGAGAAGTTACCAGCTGGTGTTTCAGGGATCAGGTTGAGGGGATGTTCGATCTCGGTGAGGGTGAAATATATTAGGTCTTCTACTGTGTGGACAAAAACCTGTTTGGGGGTGTCGACCACTGGTCTTCTTACTTGTTTTCTACGAGGGAGTAATGGAGCTAAGTGTAGTGCTCCAATTTGTCGGGCGTAAGCTCTTGTGATTCTTCTGAACTAGTTCAACTTCTCATGGGGAAGAGCATAAGGTATTTCAGGGAATAAATGTTATTCTTGTTGCTGGGGTGAGTTACTCGTTTCAGGAGTACTCAGTGTATATGGCATGACTTGAGAATGACTAGCCATGCATGTGGGCTGTTTTGAATCTACATGCTGTGTGAAATATTATATCAGAAATATTGTTAGCCATTCATTCATCAGGCCCTCCTTCTAGCGCCAATTCTATTGAGGGGTACTAAATCCCTTTAACTCAACAGTAGGAACTAAACCTGTCACCGAGGCCCAATTAGACTCGGCAACGTTTAATAGTGGAATGGTTCTCCAGATCTTGCGATCCAACCAATTAATCGATGGGCTTTACATAGTGATTTACAGGATATTTTCTTGTGAAAACTCCTTCTTTAGTTTGAACATTCTCTTTTTGTATTTTATCTTATTAGATGGGTCTGATAAAAAGATAGATGTTGGTATAAACCAGCTGGGTAACAAGGGGGAATCTTAACTACTAAAAAAGGTTGAGCTCGAGATAACCCTCATTCTCAAGCATGCAGACAACGATTCTCACACCTACGATAAGCCTAGTACTAATACATAAACTTGATGGTATTTCAATTATTGGCTGAGATACAATTATCGGAAGAGAACATACATGGAATAAAATGATAGCAAGAAAAATAGTTTCCTTAGCTCTAATCACTAATCACACATTAACACAACGATTTTTTTTACATCATTAGAGACAAGAATTATAAAAATATTGAATCAGATAACTTATCAACATATTCAAAAACTCTTACTCATTACAGCATCCATTCATGAGACAAAGTCGAAAGTAATTCCTCCTTAGATACAATCACACATGCCTTTGATGAAAACATAAGTTTATCTCTGGTCCTAAACATGACTTCTCAATTAAGGTAGTTCAGAAGTAGTTCTTTACAAATCCAAAAAATGAGGGTCTTTGCCAAAACCATCGACCCTTTCTAAAAGGTCGATGCTCTTATTTATAACCTATTATTAACTAAAAATAACTATCAAAAGTACAGCTAAGTAAAACAAAACATCACTACATGGCACTTTCATCTCTCTGTCTTCTAAGAGTCATCAAATGGTGTCACTTAAGTGGATCGCTCTCCTCTTCTCATACCTAGTATTCGGTCGACTTCCATATACGATCGATATTGTTGTCCCTTAGCACCCGAATGTCGTGTTCTTTGGCGTCTCGTCCCTTTTGAAATGCGTTGATGTAATCAATTATTTCCACCACTTGGTGGGCCTTCTCATACCATCTTTGTAGGTATTTGCACGACGCTAGTGCCATAAGGGTGTCTTCTTGGAAGACAGTTATCCCTGTAGTAAAAAGGTGTTGTTCACTTGTGAATTTGTTGTAGGTGTCTTGGAATTCGCTTCTAAAAAATATTGTGGCATGTGTGGAGTCCTGATAGTATTTCACCAAATGGTGCAGATGCTCCAACTCCTTTAGTGAAGAAATTAGTTCCTCTTCATATTTCCTTTCTCTATCCAAGGTGGCATCTGTGATTTTCATCCCTGCGTCGATAAGCTTAGACGTCTTGGCATGTTCTGTGCTAATCAATTTCTCCTCTGTGGTGATGAGGATGGAACTATCCAAAGCAAGCCTCACTTTCTTGGCGGTTCTCTTCACAATGACTTTCCTCTTTCGTTCATAGGAGATTTCTTGTATATCAGTGACCTCATCAACAGGTTCAGGAATTTTTTGTTCTCCCCAAGTGAGAGTGTTTCCCAGGCTCCCGAAGGTGTATATATGTTCAATACTAGGTTCCTAAACCTATTATGTATGTCCCGATGGTTTGGCCTCTAGTTGTTTCTCATCAGGTGGTAAGGTACTGGTCAAAATCGAGGAATTAGGGGCAGGTTCGGTACTCACTTGGTAATCAGTTGTTGAGATGTTGATTTCCTATTGTGGAATTTCTCCTTCTTTTTTGCTTGATCCTAACTCATCCCTCGATTTGTCCATTGAGGTTCTTGGTGTATCAAGTAGCTTAGTGTCTAAGACACTTTCGACCTCATGGTCGCTCTGTGGAAGGATTTGAATTGGAGCATCGAGAGCTAGGGAAGATGCTTTCTTGGGTTCCTTTTCCTCTATAATCTGCACCAGAGTCACCAGGGAAACCTTTGAACTCTCCTCATCATCATAGATAGTTATTAAATCATGCAAGGGGTTTGGTACACTACTTCTACTTGGTGTCCTTGATATCTTAGGCTAAGTTGAAATTCCCCCTGGTGATCTGATTTATGGTGGTGGAATTTCAGGATTTTCTGGCTCGATGATTTCTTCAAGTTGTATCGGATCTGAGCCACTTGGCTCTCCTCTGCTTGTGATTGGGTTGTTAGTGGGAACCCTCATCATCTCTATGAGATCTAGGTCATTCTGCAACTGATCAATGACTCTATGTGCCTCTTCCATCAAAAGCAATCCCCTTGTTTGTGCCTCTCATGTCAAGAACAATCCCCTTCTTTGTGCCTATGTTGTCTCTACCACTCTGATTTATTCACTGGCTCTGAGGGCCTCTTGAGTCGACTACTCTATTGTTTCCACCTATTCATCCATGCTCATGGCCTTGAACCTGGTCATGTTTGGGTTGGCCATCCTCTGCACCACCTCGTCCCAATCCTGGGTGCACTCTGTGAATATTTTGTCCTCAAACTTATCATGGGTGTATGGCCAACAGGATGACACCTATGAAGCATGTTGGAGGACCAGGCCTTTAGGGTCGTGCTTGCAGAATTGACCTATCGCGAACCTGAATTCAAGTTGTCTCATCCCTTCTTGTTTGGCTTGAGAAGTATACTTTACCAGATAGAACCCCACATGTTGATCGTAGGGTATGAAAGCATGTTTCTTGTCTTTGACCAATGTGGCATTATAGCCATGTAGGATGGTCTGATAATAGATTTCTCCCACAACGAGCCAATCTTAGTCACGAGCGAGTAGGAGATGTGGTGCTCCGATGGCCCCAAACACCCTGATGTAGGTTGAGCACTCGTCCAAGTACCAATGGCCTACCTTGGCTATCATTTTCTTGGTTGTCATTGATAATCTTGGGAATTCCTTCTTAAAAATAATAAAATAAATGTGGGCGATGAATTCATCGCAGATGAGTGCGTAATATTTCTTGTACCTATTTTCCCATAGTATGTTGAAGTAGACGTGAACTGGGAGTTTTGCAACATGCCAGATTAGATTCATGTCGGCAAAGATGTTCCTTTTTCAATTGACATTGAGCAGGTACGAGGCCATGTAGAAAGTTGGTGCCTCTCTTTCCTTCAACAACTGAGCCTGTTGTATACAGGTGCTAAACTGTTTTGATATTATCACTCCCCAGTTGAAGCTGCTCCCGACGATTGTCACTGTGTACGCCAAAGGCATCCATGCTTTTGAAAAATTGGAGAAATTATTTTCTCCATATAGCCGGCAGATGAGAACCATCAAATAGATGTATGGCTCCCTTAGGTTGATTGTTCGGTACCATCCATTGCTCCGATTAGTGAACTTCTTGTCTTCCCTCCACCATGAATCCATCAACCAGCTGGTGTCATGGAATTCATATAACTTCACCACGAAGTCCGTGTTGAGTCGCTCCTCTGGGTCCCTGATCTTGTAGTATTTATGGACTTCTGTCGGGATGAAAAATCTGATGCATCCACCATTCTCATCATTGATCAAGCACTTATGCATGTCTATATAGTCGATGAGCCATTTCAGAACCTCTATGCAAGGAAAAACGAGGGTTCTGCTTGCCACCATGTGTAAATATGACCGTCAAATGTTGGGGAATGCTTGGTCATCAAGTGCCCTTACATCTGGGTCATTGTGTGGAATATACTCTGGGTATTCTTCTTGGCTAATTCTTTTGAAGAGATCACCCCACTGTGGGAGCGTTTCTTTGGATCTGGTTCTTTCTTTTGTATCACCAAAGGTCGGAGGCTAGAAAAAATCTTTCCTCGTTGATGTTTTGATGAAAGGCTCCTCCCTAGGAGCATACTCAAACTGCTTCACAATCCCTGGAGAAGAACCTTCGCCTATCTCAACTTCTTTCATCTTTGGTGCTCTAGGCGAGCGGTTGGTGGTTGGATTTATCGGCGGCATCTTACCTGCAACTATACCATAGTTTAGATATTGTGCAATAAAATCAGGTGTGCATACATAAATTATAACCAGTGAATTGGCATACTTGGATACATACCTCTGAAGCTTGTTAAACTTGGTTTAGATAATCAAAGAGTTAGTGCAGTCTTGCGACGCTCACTTTGCTCCTTCGGATGCTATGGAATTCAACTTACGCACAGAATGAATTTGTTCAAAACCGTTCTAGATATTTAAACAGGTATGAACTTACCTTGTCGCATTAGCCATTCAATTCGGGTTATGAGTGTAATTTCATCAAATCTGTCGCCGGATCTTTGGATATTTTTAAACTTAAATTCATCATGGGTTGACGACGAAGGTGTGGGTGGTAATGTGGTCTATCAGCAATTTCAAAATGTTGTTTTCTAATCGATGCACGAGGAAGCAACTAATGTGGGATTGGGCATTAATTAGTTCCTCAAATGTCCAAAATCTGATCATATCTAACACTGCAAATGTCCCATCATGTCGCTCTTTCAGTTGGTGGATCAGGGGTCGGGATTGTGCTATGAAAATTTTCATTGATATCCTCCTGCAAAATCTTTGACGTCGATCGATCTTGTCGTACAGAGCTGACGTGGAAAAGATGACTAGGAGACGTGACTAGGACCTAGGGGACCAAAAATGACTCAGGATAAAACTATACCGTACGATCCTCTTACATGGTAAAGACACGTGGCATTCGAGACCAGTGGCTTCATTCGCTTGTGTCAGTAAGAGTCAGGACTTTATTTAAGCCATACATTTCTAAAACCCAAACCTAACTTGTCGACGCCCGAAAGTGTCAAGGATCGGCGATCGGCAATAAACCTACCCAAGTGCTCTCGGATTGGTTCCCTCGAAAAAGTCTCAATGTCGAAAATGCATCGGAGATTGGTGATTGGAGATAAATTTATCATGGTCAAAATGTTTGTTGTGATATTTCTAGATTTCCCCTGATCCCGATAAGGCACATCGAGCATTGGCTATCGACGATATATTTACATCCTTTGTTAACGCATGTCTTTCTCGTATCTCCCCGATGTCGAAGGGGATCGGCTATCTCTCGAACCTTTATGTGAACAAATTATGTAAACCAAAACCTCCTTCTACTGACGTCGATGAGGATCGACGCTTAGTGATTGTTTTTTTTTTGTGGTTCCTTTACTCACTTGAATTCTTTCCAAAGCCGAATTTGAGCACGTTAGGTGCAGTGTTTAGCTGTCAATTCTTAATTCGAGTGTTAAGTTCCTTTAGATATGGGGTTTCACAAGTTCAAACAAACCAAGCTAGGTGATAAGAGTCATGAAAAGAAGCAAAGATAAACCATTTCCCAAAATGAAATCAAGTCAGACAAATGAAGAAAACAAGTGGTACCCAAAAAGTGAAAAAATTTCATAAGGATTTTAGGGTGTGTTGAGTGCTCGATGGGTTTCTTTTCATCCCAAGTACATATATTACCTCACTTAATTGAAGTGGTATGTTAGAATCTAGTTGGAAGGAAGAAGATCCAACTCCCTTCATAGTATATCTGTCATTATCACCAAGTACAACATGCAGATGAGACTCTTTCTCTACAATATCTTTAATAGTTTCTCTATATCCAGTCATGTGTCTGGAAGCACCACTATCAATCAACCAAATATCACTATTAGTAGGAGCCGTACCTGAGAGTGTTGAAATGAATAAGAATGCCTCATCCTTTACGCCTTCAACCCTCTGAGGTGGTTTTGAATCAACATCAACAGTGGAGGCATGTTGTCTTCCTTTCTTCCTGGTAGGACAATTTCTCGCAATGTGTCCATACTTGTCACATCTTAAACATTGGATGTTTGATCTTTCTTTTCTTTGTTCATGACCTGGAGATGCTGAATTTTTCTTGTCACTGAATGCTTTGTTGAAACCTCTTCTTCTTCTTTTTCCTTTCTTTGCATGAGAAGCAAGGGCTTGATTGTCATCATGATGGGAGTCTTGCACACCTCTGGCTATAAGTCTAGTTTCCTCCTGAGTGTAGTCTGCCCATAGACGATCAAACTGAGGTAAATCTTCTCTTCCACTGATACTTTGAATGAATGGCTCCCAATGGCTTGGAAGAGCATTGAGAATAATCATGAAAATCTCTTTGTCTATTATGGTTTCTCCAATGGCACCTAATTGATCTATGATCTCTGAAATATTCATGAAGAAGGTAGCATTGGTGTCATCTTCCATCATCTTGAGATTTTGAAGTTGGTGTTTCAATTTAAGAGCTATGTTAGTGTTGTTTCTCTCAAACATTTTCTTCAACGCATCATACATTAGATAAGTTGTCTTCAAGGTAGAAATGTGAGGTAGTAGATGATCTCTTACTAGGTATATGATTGTCTTCCTAGATTTGACATCATCTATCTTCCATTTGGCCTTCTCTTCATTGGTTGTTATTGCTGGTAGAGTTCCTTCTAACAAATTCAATAGGTCACTCTCTTCTAGAGTGATGTGTAATATTCACTTCCAGGCATTGAATTTGCTTGATCCATCAAGCCTATATTCCACCAAAGTTCTATTCCTCATGGCTTGTAGATTCTTAAGAAACCCTAAAGGCTAGGCCTGAAACCCTAGCTGCAGAAAACCTAATGTTTTTCAAGAGGAAGTCTCTAGGAGGTTCGTTGGACTTATGACTACCAACAAGAAGCCCCAAAGAGTCAAAATAACCCCAACGAGATGCAAAAATACCCCAACAACTTGCAGAAACCCTAATTGTTGAGTGTAGAAATAAGAGAGTGATCTACAGAAGAAGGAGGGCGATTTTTTGGAAAGTAAAGCTAGCCTGGTGGAGGAGGTCAATGCTTGTGCAAAAGTCTTCTTCAAGTGCGTTGCTCTAATACCATGTTGAATTTTAATGGTGACTCAAGAACATGTAGTTTATTTTCAATTTAGCATGAACTTGAACCATAAACAATGCATCAATACAATATCTGCAGTAAACCAAGATCACAATAAGAATAACCATGCACAAGACACAAGAAGTTATCCTCGAAAAACCCTTCTCAAACAAGGGAAAGACCCAACAACCCTTTGTTATATTTCCAAGAGAAGAAACCGTCTCCACCGAAAATTATCGGTGCCAACAAAGGTGGCCCTCAAGACAAAACCCTAGCACACACAATAGGGTGGTCTATGACCAAGAAAGATAGTGCAGGAGAAGTGCAAACCAAAATTCAGATCTCCAAGTAATGCGTTGAGTGAGTGAGATGAATGATCCACAATGGGGATCTATCTCTCTATTATATACATGACCTAACTCAACAAATAGACATGTTTATTGGCACAATAGGGCCGACTTGTACAACTCAATAATACAATTAGTATTTTTAATAATATTAATTTTCTCTACACAGTAGGGACGACTTGTACCCTTCACAATATAAATTAGGTTTTTACAATAGTCTTACTCTTTGACAATATAGAAAGAGGTCTCACACACCTCCTCTAGTGCTCTGCCACTAGGGACAAGTACACATGTGCTCAACCACAAGAGACATCACTCTCAAACAAATCAACTCAACTAAATCCATAGTAGTACGAATTGGAGAGCCATCTCAAATCGACTCAACTAAGTCCATAGGAGTATGAAAGGAGACTATCTCAAGTCATCTCAAGTCAGTCCAGAGGGGCATGACAAGAGACCAACACAGGTTAACTCAACTCAATCCAAAGGAGTACGACTCACCTATCACATAGGTGTTCTCTCATATCAACTCAACCCAGTCCATAGGACTACGATATGGAGAATGTCTCATGAAGTTGCAATCATCAACAATAGTGGCCTTAATACATGTTGAACCTTCTCAATCTCAAGCACTGTGAAGAACACCAAGAAACCACAACATGATCCCTCTTTAGGGAGTCCTTGACATCCAAGTTTAATATGGTCATCACTTTCAGGTCTTGGTCATCATGAATAGGTATCAAGTCCATGATCTTATTCTCAATTACCATGGATGAGTTTGTGGACCTCCACATATGACCTCTCTTGGTTAACAATTTCATTGAAGGGTGTTATGGATGGAAAAAATAGATTAGTTGTGCACTAAGAATGTGTCTAGAGATATATCCAATGTCACAGGAGGAGAATAATTTCTCTTTCACCCCAAATGATGCACTTTGGTCTCAATATCCATAAACAATGCCTACTAACCATAAAGCTTCTACAACAATATTGTTGAGCACATCCCCAAATGACCACACGAGGCCCTTGTATGTTTTTCTAGCCTACCTGACAGACATGGGTTCCATGATTAAACCACAAAACATGTCACAAATGAGACTCTATATCGATTCCACAACATGAATCATTCCTTGGGACATGGTTTGGATTCTTTAACATCTAAGTGGGATACAAAATCCATGAGTAGGTTTTGTGCACTGTAAATGGACTTTAAGGTCTAAACATGTTCAAGGGGGGAAACAAGGGGCTTAAGCCCTAAATTAAGGTCTTCTAAAGTTTTATCACTATGGTCAGTGTTTGAAAAAAATTATTCCTTAGGCCCTAGATGCCACTTCTCATGATCAATCACCATGAATAACACTTACAAAACCATAAAAAAAACCCTCTCCAGGGGGTGTTTAGCATCAAGGTTGGATATGGATGCTATTAAGAGTCGTTTCGCACCAAGGATGGGTTGTATGGCCTTGAACATCATTGATGAAGGAAAAAACGTTCCTTGGGATATAGTTGAATCTTCTGGGGCTTAAGATCCTTGAACAATTTCTCATACCAAAACATGAGTCCTTTTTAAGGGTTCTTTACAAGCCTTTGAGTGAGATATGGGTGTCGTGGGTAGGAATTTTTCACTAGAAATGGGTTTGTAACATGCCACATATTCAAGGGGATAAAAAAGGGCCTTAATCCCTAAATGAACCTCCTTGAGCACAAATTCCATGAACAAATCCTAGACATAGAAACACAATCCCTCATTAGGGGGTCTTTGCCCTAGGAGTCAAATATGAGAGCCACTAAGAAGTTTCATGCCTAGTGGATGGGTCTCAAGGCCTTGATCATAGTCATTGTATGGAAACAACATCCTCATGTCCTAAACATAACTTCTTTGGCTCAAGAACAATGAGCATGTCCTCTAACCACCAAAAAAGAGCATGGATGGCTTGTAGGGCCTTGACCATTATTAAAGACTAAAAAAATCATCTTAGGATCTTTTTTAAGCTTCTCGAGATCAAGAGACTTGAACAAGTACTCAAACAAGTGTCAAGGAATAAATAGGGTCAGGGGGGACACAATGGATTTAATACTTATTGAACCTTCTCAATCTTGATCATTATGAACAACACCTAGAAGCCAAGACACAAGCTCTCTTTAGGGAGTCCTTGACATTTTATTAAATATAGGCACCATTATCAGGTCTTGGGCATCATATATGGGTGTCAGATCCATGACCATAGTCAAGGGAGGGAAACAAGAGCCTATATCCCTAAACCTTACTACTAAATCTCAAGCTCCATGGACAAGTCCTAAAACCTCCACATCTAACACCTCTTAGTTAAAAAAAACCTCCAAGGGTACTATGGACACCAACACTAGGGTTGTTGTGCCCCAATAATGTGTCTAGAGGTCTATCTAAGGTCACAAGAGGAGAATAATTGGTGTTTTTCCCTAAATAATGTTTTTCAGGCTCAATCACCATGAACAACACCAACTAACCACAAATATTCAATGGTTATAGTGTTGAGCACATCCTCAAATGACCACACGAGACCCTTGTATGGTATCTTTGGCCTACTTGAAGGAAACAGGTGCCATGATTAAACCACAACACATGCCCTGAATGAGAACCTATCTTGGGTCCACACCATAAATATTCCCTAGGGCATGGTTGAGGTTCTTTAACATCCAAGTGGGATATGGAATCCATGAGTATGTTTTGTGCACTAGAAATGATCTTTAAGGTCTAAATATGATCAAGTGGGGAAACAAGGGGCTTAAGCCATATGTGGAAGTATTTTATAGCTCTACTACTATGGTTAGGGGAGGAAAAATCTTGGGCCTTAGGTCGTTGGACGTCACTTCTCAGACTCAATTTATATTAACAACACCTAAGAAACCACAAAACAAACCCTCTCTAAGTGGCTTTTGGAATCAAGATTTGATATGGATGTTATTAGGATCTTTTTCACACCGAGGATGTCTTGTAGGGCCATGAACATCATTGGAAAAGGAAAACAAGTGCCTCGGGATATTTTGGAATCTTCTCAGGATTAAGAGCCTGAAATGAGTCTTTGTACCAACATATGAGTTGTCTAAGTGGGATATGGGATATGGATCCCATTGATTGGTTGTTGGCATTAGTGATGGGTCTAGGGGCCTAGATTATAATAAAAAAGGAAAACAAGGGCCTTACAAAGGAAAAATAACCTTCTAGGCCTCAAGCATTGTGAACAAGGCCTCCAATCACAATGCATGCCCTCTCTATGGGGTATTTGACCCCCAAGTGGTATTACGAGCACCATTGGGCAGTTTTGCATAAAGAGTATGGGCATAATAGGATTATGCCTAGGAGAGAAAAATGATTTTTAATGTTAAACCTTTTCTTATGAAACATAGGTCCTAAAATAGTGTGTGATGCTAATGTTGATAGAAATATTGCAAAGTTATGAATATATGTGATAGGTACGTGTTCTTTGGAAGTTTTTCTTTGGAATTTATGATAGTTGGAAGCTTTGGTTTTAGCTTTGAATGACAAACATGGTGGTGAGGGATGCATAAACAAAAACACATCCATTTTTTAAAGTCTCTTCTTATCTCCATTTTCAACCACAATTTTAAATATGATCCACATAATTATTGTTGATGAAACTATACACACTTTAAGATATTTGTATGCAGATTTTAAATATATGTTTTTTAAGGAAAACAAATAATTTGCTTACTTTCTATTTTTTATTGATTTTTATTTCTACATATATAGTAATTCTATTCTTATTGCCTAGCCCATCTAGAAAAACATTGTATGGTAGTACATAGGGAGACCTACACACTAAAAAATAAAAACAAAAATAAAAATTGATCTCAATCATGTTAAGACCCTCAAACACAATGGAACTATTTATTTCAAAGATTCATAGACTTGATTAATTTAAAATATATATAATCAACATTTAAAAATATAAATTGACATATTAATATGAACATATGCAATATATTTTAGAGAAAAAGTAACATGCCAATGTTGAAAGAACGTGATTTTTAT
>JASDQU010010359.1:45268-58033 GCA_032191745.1 Picea mariana | reverse complement strand
TTTCTTAAATAACAACAATTTGGTGACTGAGTATTTTTTAAAAAACAGAAACTGTCTGACATGAAAGAATACTTGCACAGCCAATAGCTGTTATGTGGGATGTGAAATAATTTTAACATTGTAATATAACACTTACTCTTTTATATATATAATTTTTAGACTTTTTAATATTTGCACAGCCAATACAATAGATGTTATGTGGGATGTGAAATAATTTTAATATTGTAATATAACAATTACTCTTTTATAACAAATAGATGTTATGTGGGATGTGAAATAATTTTAATATTGTAATATAACAATTACTCTTTTATAACAAATAGTCTTTTTAATCTTCGTGATAGGAAAAACTTACATCTCATTTGCAAACTGTTTAACAGTGGCAAATTCATAAATATAATTTATAATTGATTCACTAAACTCTTTTTTGAAGATGAAGCATATAACTCTTTTTTAAGATGGTGAAGCATATAACTCTCCATTGTTGTAACTCTTTCTTGCTCAAGATGACCAGGGAGCTTGGACTTCTAGTAAGTTGCTTGAAATCCATTGAATCTGGATCGAAGGGGCTTGGTGTTGAATTGGGTTTGTGTGTTTTTTATAAAAAAATCAAAGCTAAGATTCTTAAAACTAGTCTCTTGGTGAATTTTGATCATATGGGCTTGGTTTTAATTGGGTTAGTGTTTTTTAATAATAAAACAATTAAAGTTAAGATTTTTAAAACTAGTTTCTTGGTGGATCTGGGTCATATGGGCTTGGTTTTGAATTTGGTTCTGACTGTGCACGGTCAAAGCTTGTTTTTCAAAATGGTTTCTTGGGTGTGTTGCTGAAATTATTTTTTGGTGTTGACTTAACCAATAGGTGTGTATGTGTATAATTTATCCTTTTAATTTGCATAAAAGAAAAGATGAAATTTGGATGTAATTATCAATGTGCTGAGGTTGCAATGGGTATGTCTTTGACCAGTTCATGAAAAAAAAAAAAAAAGAATATAACTGAAACTCCAATCCAGAGCAGTGTATGAGATTTAACAAAACTACTCTTACAAGCTGGAGAGTTTATTGGAAATTCACTCACTGCAATTCATATCAAGTTTTAAGGAATTGATTAAGGTGTTGTTTAATTATTTTATTAAATGGTTTTTTTCACGACATAAATCTGTACAAATTTTGTTGTTTAAAATCTATTTATGAATGTAGAAATAAATTTAGCATGATGAAAAACTGGGACACTAAAATTATACTAAACTAGTCACTCAAATCTGTGGATCTATCAACTTCTTACCAGATTTTAGATAAATGTCAGAAAAATTATCTTCAGGTACATCCAGTATTCAAATCAAGTTGAGGTACATCCAATTGCTTTGTCCAAAGGTGAGCCAAATTAGACTTACTGGTCTAGACAGGACATGTTTTCCCGATTCGACACTTCGGTATTAAATTGGCACCATCTCACCCGCAAAATCGAGCAAACAGTCAGCTCGACTCAGCGTTCCATCGAACAAAGTGGGGTTCGATCCCAAAAACCATCGAAGATGTTCGGCAAGCAAGCATGCATTTGCATTTTCTGCCAGAAATCGAAGTGGATCATATTTATGCTCCGTCAAATATTTGTGCGCCAGAAACCTCCGTTAACAGTGAAGCCAAATTCTAGAAGCCACAGACAGCAAAGTAAAAAAGATGATGAACTTTCCCGATCCGGAAATGAGATATTTTGACACCAGAACCTTCTTCTCACCTGCCCAGAAATTTCTACATTTGGATAATATTTAGGATAATTCCGGATCTTCTTAGTAGGCTCCAATAACTATCAAATAAACCTATAAAAGAGTGTAAATCCATCTCATCGATGAGCTGTAATTAGCAATTGTAATTGAATGTAATTAATTTCGTTTTCTCTATTTCCTCTGTTTTTGCTTCCTCTGTTTCTCTGTATTGTATTGCTGGTCAAGTAGCTTTCAAGATATGTATATATGAGTGTTACAGGTGAATTGAGGAGGGAGTGATGTCTGGTTTGCTGGGCAATTTCAGAAGGCATAGAGGAGAAATCGCTAAACAATTATGTCGTGTGTGTTGAACAATCTCTTAATTTATCTTAACAATTTCAAGTTGCAGTGATTTCCAATTTTTTTTATTGATGATGATTCTCAGCGAGTTTAATAGAATCTGAAACCTAACAACTGGTATTAGAGCTGTGAATGGTCGAAGAGGTCCCTCGCAGAGTTGCAGAGATCGCTGGTAAGCCGATTGCTGGTACGCTCGCGCAACCGCGAGGAGAAGGGCCAAGGAGAGATCCACAGAAAGTGAGAGCAGCCAGATTGTTGGTTGTTTGTGGTGTAAGTGGGGTATAATTGAGCAACGCCAAATTATTGTTTGAGTTGGGTTTTGTTGAGCATGGAGACAGGAGAAGTTGAACGGAGTAAATTTTACCCTGTGGAAGTCACATATGATCACAGATGGAGGATATACTGATTTTGAGGGATTAGCAAAGCAAAGAAACCCTCGATAACAAATGAAGATTGGTTCAAGCGAGAAAGAAAAGCCATTGGCACAATTAGTTAGTGTCTAGCAAAGAATGTCTACGTTAGAATGTCTACTTTAACGTGCCGGAGAGAAGACAACAAAAGATTTATGGCACAAGCTGCATGATTTATATGAGAAAAACATGGCATTGAATAATATCTTCTTGATGAAGAAATTATACAATCTCAAGATGAAGGGGGGCGCTTCAGTAAATCTTATTGATGTGCTTTTATGTCAAATAGTTTGGGAGAATTTGATTGTAACTATGAGCACTTCAGCACCTGTAGGAACCCTGAAGTTCAATGATGGTAGCAACAGCTTAATGAATGAGGAGTTGGGACGTAAATCAGTTACATAAAACCAGGGAGGATAAGCTCTAACTCTAGTTGATCGCGGTGGGAAAATTGATAGGTTGTCAAGGGCGTTCAAGGTCAAGAGGCGGATCAAAATCGAGAAGAGACATACTCATTTGTTATTACTGTGGAAAACCAAGGCACATGAAAAAGGAGTGTCAAATCTGGAAGCGAGAACAGAAGGATCAAAAACTAGCTAGGACATCAACCAACACAAATGAAGGTGAGACTATTGTTGTAGTTTCAGAGAATGAGGTTTTATTTAATGTTTCAATGGAAGATGCATGTTTATATGCCTCCAACTATAGTGCTGATTGGATTGTGACACTGGGGCAGCTCACCATGTAACTCCAAGTAAAAATAACTTTGTTGCATATAGTTCTGGTGATTATGGTAAAGTCCATTTGGGAAACAATGACTTTTGCAACATTGTTGGACTCAGAGATGTCTAGATCAAGACAAAGGAAGGACAACATATCTTATTGAAACAGGTTAGGCATGTTCCAGAGATGTGTATGAGTCTGATCTATGTAGGACGATTGGATGATGAAGGTTGTTCTACAAGCTTTGGAAAATGTGGTTGGAAAATTAGCATTTCTCATGGCTAAAGGATTCAAGACAGGAACGTTGTATACATTAAGAGCAATAGCAAAAAAATCATATGTGGTTGTTATTGCAAGAGAAGAAATCTCAACAGATTTGTAGCATAAGTGTTTGAGTCACATGAGTGTTACACACCTAAGTGTCGCACTACCAAATGTCGCAACTATTATACACCTAAGTGTCGAACTTAAGTGTCACAATTTCATCACCATGAAGAAGTGTTTGTCATGACCCCTAGAGAAGTTGGAAGGGAAACCTATCAGTTGGAGGTCGAAATACTACCTTTTTCCTTGAGATTTTGGCCTTGATTGAGCTTCATCACCCCCCCTGCCCATATACAAGGAGGGATAAAACCCTAATCATCGCTCCCCAAGAGTATCTTAGGGAGCGATAATCCCTTGTTCATCACCCTATGCACAGTTATGGGGGGGCGATGAAGTAGTTGCAACCATCATGCCTTGTTTTGTGAGGTTATCTCCTATGGTTTTCAGTTGGTTAAGGTATTGGTTCGAACTATCTCATACTCAAGGCAAGTTCAATCTTGTTGGTTGAGCCAAATCCTCATTTGACCACATTCTCTCTTGAAAACTATCTTATGGTTGTGATGCCCCAATGCCTATATAATGAAGGTCATGTTTGAGTGAAAAGGGGGGAGACTTGAGAGAATCATACTTATGATTGTGTGAGATCCAAGGGGCTGGAAATGAGAGCTTGGAGGATTTGTTGCAACATCGAGATTGAGATTGTAAGTGCTTCACTGTTATTTTCTTTCCATTAATACATAACTTAGCCTATTCCTCTCATGCCTATGTGTTCAATATATGCACGCCTATTGTTTTCTAATTCATCATAGATAGATTTGTTTCTTCTTAACAATATAGTGTGGAAGAAGGAGGTTTCGCTTTGTTCCTTGCAGGACTTTTCTTGCACCTAGGAGCTTGGACGTCAAGATTAAAGGTTGGAGGAGTGAGGACAACTGACCTTAAAAGGTAAGTCATATGTCCCTCTCTTCTCATTCTAATTGTTGAAATAGGTCTAGGGGGAAAGTAGTACACCATTTGGTTCCTTCTATCTTGGATCAAAGAGGGGTCTAGATCCAAGGGGGGTTTCCCCTGTCCACAAGGGGAACTTTACCACAACAGAAAATTGGTGACTCCACTAGGGAAAGTTCTATTTAGTCTTTCCTTGGTGTTTTCTAGCCTTTTGAATCTTGCTTGTTATTTGATCGTTTTTATTTTGATGCTTTTTCTTTGATCTCTCCCCTTCCCACGTCATAATTGGGAAGCTCTCTAAGCCAAACACCTGACCCTCTCAAATCTAGATAAAGTTTGATTTTTTTCACCATTTTACAGGCTTCATTGCCCCCCTATAAGGGAGTACAAAATGATGAAACCATTATTATCCCTCCCCGTTAGTGTATTGGGGAGTGATGATACCCTAATCATCGCCCTGTTTGCATGGTTATAGGGACGATAGTCCTTGTTCTGGGTGAATTTGGAGCCTATCTTTCCTCTTTTCTGTCATTGTTTTGTCTCAGACCTTTACATTAGAATCCTCCATGCTTGATTGTGGCTTTGGTTGATTGAAGTTCAATGATTATCACATGTTTTGTTGCGTCTTTTAAGTTTGCAATTCCTTCAAACTGTGAAATGCACATGACTACCCTAGGTCAACTTGATCCTTTGGCTCAGTCCATACCAACAGTAGTTTGATCCTTATTAATTATAGGTATTCGAACTTTTGTTACATTGATTCCAAAACCTTCTAAGTGTTTTACTTGTTTGTTTTTGGGATCCTTTCCTTTGATTTGGAGGTTTCTTAAGTTATATTAAGCCTTTTTTTTAAGTCTCTCATTTTCTCCTCTTGGGAAAACTTATGATCCCTTGAGTGTACTCCTGAGCTCTTTGGACTTGTTGCAAATTTGCATTTTTTATTTTGCTACTTGATTTTTTGAGGTTTTAAACAGTGGTTTTTCCTTTACTTTGTGTTTTGGGTTCTTGTTTGAACAAAGGTTGAATTCTTGTTATTGAATTCTTTATTCCTTGGGTGCTTGTTTTCCCTCATTTTCTTTATCTTTGGGATCCTTTACAAGTGTCATTGAGTTATTTTACTCCGATTGAAAGCAAAAGAAGAAGAAGGTTCTCTTTGCATTTTTTCATCTAATTTGAAAAAAAAAAAAATTTACATCCTACTTTCATAGGTGGAGTGTTTTAGTACACATTTTAAAGAAGTTTGCATTTGTTTTGGGGTTTCAAGGATATTAATTTAGCATTTGTTAAAGGAAAAACGAAAGTTGCATGGTATTGGGGATTTATTTGCATTAAGAAGTAAAAGAGCTCCTCTCATTTCCTCAGATAGAATTCATTGAAACAAGAGTTTTTGCATTTCATTCTTTCTGCATGGTTTTGGAGTCAAGTCATAACACCATCAGTTTCATCTTCATGCACCCTATTGAGTAAACAACAACCATTAAAAGGAATGAGGTACATAATATAAAATCAATTAGACTTTGTTTTCTTTGATAGCAAACCAACGAGTCTAGGATTTTAGGGCCTTGATAGTAGGGTGGAGAGTTAACTCTTCAAGGCCACATGAACGAAACTGTAGAATACTAGAGAGAGAGAAATCCAGTAGTAGCAATTAACATTAGTCAATAAAGATCCTCTCACACGGGAGTCAAACACGAGATCAAGCGAAGTGATCAATTGAGATTTCTCCTCTTTCGTTCACCTGGTGGGACTATTGAAAGTTTGGGGCTTTGAAGAGTGGCAGGTCCTCGAGGTGACACCACTTCTTCTTAGTTTTTGGGTTGCGGATTTGTGTCCAACATTCTCATACCCACTTGCTAGTCTTGTGACTCATATTTACGAGAAGAATGAAATGATTAACAGACTGAATACAATAACACAAAGATATGGATAACAACAACATATATCTAGTGAACGATAACTTCTATTGAATAAATAAAATAGTCTGAAACTGTAAAAATGCAGAGCTGAAGAACTTGCTCGAATTGTGATAGTTATCTCCGAGAAGAGATGTGGCTACTAGGTGCATTCGTCTGAGCAGAATGATTACAATGAGGCTCCAGAGGTCTTTTTAACATTACTCATGAATGCCAAAAACCTAACCCTAAGAGATGAAACACCAAAAGCTATGTGGGCCTCGATGGGTAAGTTGGTACCTCAACTTTCCGAGGTCATAACTTTTGCATATGACCTTTGTTTTAGCCGTGTGATAGCCTGTTGGAAAGGTCTTTTCGATAAATACACATTCTGTCATCAAACTCTGACTTTGTCTACAATTTTATTGTGGCAAGCAAAAAAAACATTGTTTAGGGCTCCAAAATGGCCCTGGAAGTACAAAAAGATGTACTGACATGAAAACTTCCAGAATAAGCGAGTTGGATTAGGTGGGTGGCCACCAATATCCACTTGGAAAATGTGTAGGGATTCAGACATCCCCAGAAGTGTAGAACCCGCAATTACAAAGAAGTATAGAAGAACATGTTGAACTAAAATTGTCAAGAGGAGCCAACTGGGATTAGTGGGTGGCCACCACTATCCACTTGGATCAGTCCTCCCCCTTTAGGAAGCAATGGTCTCCATTGCGTTGAGTGCCCCCATCAGGTGAGAAAACTTCTGTTGAATTTGGCCCCAAGTGAGCTACTTGCCTTAGTGTAGGAGCTTCCCTACCTTAACAAATCGATAAAACTGGATCCTCTGTCGGCGATTTCCCTTGACCTGTGTGTCCACTATCTGATCAGTGGATGCATGTTTCATGCAGTTAGGGTTGAGCTATGTTGGTGTCAATTTTTTTGCGATCTATGAGGTGTCCAATAATGGTGAAAAATATGGCCGAAGGAGGTCCACATTGAACATTGGGTGCAATCCAAGGAAGGGTGGAGTGTTGAGCTCAAAAGAATTGCTACCCACAACCTTGGTGATAGTGTAAGGCCCATAGCGAACTGGGTGGAGCTTCTGATGGGGCCCTGTAAGGTGCTCTTTCTGCAAATGTAACTAGACCTTGTTTCCCACCTGAAACTAGTGTGGTACTCGATGTTAATTATGGCATTGTTTGTACTTAGCATTGGATTTCTACAAAATCTCATGGATCTGTTGGCGGATGTGCTGAATCCGCTCAATGAATCTGGTGACTTTGTCGGCCTCAGAATGAACATAGGAATATTTTTCATGTGTGGTTGCAAGAGGTAGTGCAACATCAATGGAACCCAAGGGTTGGAATCCTAGCCCCACCTGGAATGGGCTATTGTCGGTGGAGCTACAGAGAGCCCTGTTGTAGTTGTGTTGAACATAGGGAAGACTCTCATCCCATGTACGTAGATGCTTAGAGTTGTACATGCATAGGATGTGCACAATCATCCGATTGATGACCTCTATCTGGCCATCGGTTTGGGGGTGGAAAGTAATGGATTTAGTGAGCTTGGTGTCTAACAGTGACTAGAGACTTGACCAAAATGTGTTGAGGAATCGATTGTACCGATCTGAAGTGATGGTCTATGGTATCCCAAAATGGACACACACTCGTTCGAAGAAGAGCTTGGCAGTATCTGTCGTTGTGATGCTCTTCTTGCAGGCTGTGAGAATGGCCATCTTCGAAAACCGATCAACCACCACAAATACGCAATCATTGTCTTGCTTGGTGGATGGAAGGCCAGACATGTAATCCATCGAGATGGATTCCCAAGGCCTCTCGGGATTAGGATGTGGGGTGTATAAGCCTTGCTTTTTGATGGTTGGCTTGGCAATGGCACAAGAAATGCAAGATCTGATATACTTGTTGACTTTCTATCAAAGTTTTGGCCAATAAAAATGTTTCTGCAAAACAACCACAGTTTTATCCATGCCAAAATGTCCTGCCATCCAACTATAGCGAGCCTCCCAAATTAGCTTTGCACACTCTCTTGCGAGAACACAGAGATGGCCTAGATGGCATAATAGTCTGCCCTAAATGTGAAAATCAGTGTCATTCGTGCCTATACCCAAGAGTTGATAGGTGGTGGCGAAGTCCGGATTTTGCTGATAAAGTTGGGGCCACTCTGATGCTTCATGCCCACAGGAATGGAGCACGGTGGTGAGTTTTTCCACAGGAGGTCGACTGAGACAGTGAGCGACACGATTTGTGCTCCATGTATTATACTTGATGTTGAGATGGCACTGTTGCAGGTAGTTGGACCACTTCTGATGACAGTCATTCTACAACTTCCCTTGTGTCTGTATGAACTGCAGAGGTTTGTGATCAGTGTGGATGATTGCCTCCTTTCCCATAATGTAATGTTTCCATTGACGACAAGCTTGTACAATGGAATACATTTCCTTGTCATAGGTGGGGTATTTCTGGACAAAATCTGAGACTATCTCACTATGGTATGCTACCAGATGACCATGCTGAGTGAGAACTGTGCCTATAACATAGTCGGATGCATCAGTCTCAATATTGAACAATTGTTGTAGATAGGGAAAGGAGAGTACTGGAGATGAGAAAAGCAATGATTCAGATCATCAAATGCTCGTTGTTGTTCCTTTCCCCATGTGGAATTTTCCCTGCCACTACCCTTAGTCACTTGGTTGAGGGCCCATGTAATATGGGAGAATCCCAAACCGTCGGTAGAAGTTGGAAAGTCCCAAGAAGCTCCGAAGCTCAGTTAGTGTGATCGGCGCTGGCCATTCAGGGATTACTTGGATCATAGATAAATCCACATGTACCCCATGCTCATCAACAATAACCCAAGTATTAGACCATGTTCATGCAAAATGAACATTTTTTTAAGTTGGCATATAGCTTGTGTTGTTGCAGAGTACTCAAAACCTGTTGAATATGTTACATGTGCTCCTCCCAAGTTCTGTTGAAGATAAGGATGGTCATTCAAATATACCACCACAAAAGAGTTGGTGAAGGGTATCAATACATCATCCATCAACCTCATGAAAGTGGTTGGTGCATTTGTTAAGCCAAAGGGCATGACCAACTATTTGAAGAGACCTTCTTTAGATTTGAAAGTTGTCTTCCATACATCAGTTGGTTCAATTTGAACCTGGTGGTAGCTAGACTTTAGGTCAATCTTACTGAAGAACTTTTCCCTCTTGATTTTCTCAAGAAGGTCATCAATTTGGGGAATTGGGTACCGGTCCTTGACTGTGATTTTGTTTAATTATATGTAATCAATGCAGAGCTACTAGGTATCTTCTTTCTTTTGCACTAGTACAATAGGGATTCTGCAAGGGGAGGAGTTGGGTTTGATGTGCTCCTTTTGAAGCATCTCTTAGATCTGAGGCTTGATTTCATCATTTTCCATCAGCGAGCGACGATAAACTGGTCCATTAGGCATAGGTGCAACGAGGGATAGATCAATTGGATGCTTGAATTGACAGTGCATTGGTACCCTGGTGGGTGAGGATAAAATGTCTTTGTACTCTTCCACGATCCCGTCCACTTTCTTTTACCTAAAAAACACCATAATTTTCTGGTAAATTTCACTATTTATAAGAATTTTTAGTTGAATTCCACTGTTTGGGATGTTGTCGTAGAATCTCGAGTCCACTTGGCACCTCTAGATGATACCACGTCAGCCTTTGGCCACTTTCACTTTGTCTCGTCAACCCTTATCTTCTATCTTAACCCTTTCTCCTTTTCTTCATGGAATTCATTCCCTTATCCTTCAAGCCCCACAACTTTGTTACTATGTGGTACCCATTCACTAGTCGTTGGGATGGGCGGGTCCCATCCCATGATAATTCTCACCCACGCCCAAACTTGCATGCCACCATGATCGAATGGTAGAGTATCAGAGGGGGTCGACGACGATAAATGCTCAGGATCACATTTTGCGCCCCCCCAACCTGTCAATTTTTAACCGGGGGGGCTCTGATATAGATCCCTCTGGTTTTCGACCCGATGACATGGTGGCTCCTCATGGATTCCCCTGATCAGAATCTGGACCAGGGGTCTAAAATTTGCTCAATTTTCAAAGTGCTCGGAATGCAACAAAAACGGTGCCATTGCGTCTGTCTCGTTCTCCTGATTCCGGCAGTATATTTATTTTCGCAAACGGAGTCCGTATGGAGAAGTTATCGCGATCTGTTCGTCGAGCCAAACATGCAAAAATTTGATGCTGACTGTACATGTCCGTACAGTCTGTACAGGACACGTGGCAGGACCGTACCGCATGCGTGGCATGTCCGTACATGACACGTGGCGACTCCTGGGCGTGACACGTGTCATGCATTTATGGAATTTTCAGGATACGGTTTGACCAATATTGAAGTGACACGTGGCACCTCTAGAAGGGTGACACGTGGCACATGCTGACGTCAGCATCCTACGTAGCCCGGGATGACATGGCGACCGTACAATCAACATGGAAAGTGACGTGGAAATCAACGATTGGTTTATTATGGACGAATAACATGGTGACACGTGGCATTATTGTGGACAAATAGAAGGGTGCCACGTGGCCCAATCATGGGCTGCCACGTGGCACCCCAGAATTGGCATTTTGGTTGGTATTAAAAGTTTTTGGAGGTCGCGGGGTTCGACCCCCGGACCTCCCCTCCGACAAACGTTTTAAACAATCCGCTGACCGCTAGGCCACGTGTTGGCAGTTGAAAAGTATTTGATTTTAAAACATTTGAAGTCGCACAGGGTTTCATTCGGCCGGGGGTCGGGCCAGGGCTAAGCCCCGGCCCGAGGTTTCATTATATTCTGCATATGACCATGCCTTTGGTTTTAAATGGCGTGTGGTTAAGTTTTTAAATGGTTATTAAAACCATATACCATTACACGCGCGCAGGGTGTTAAACATTATAGTCCACGGTTCCGGTTCCATTCCCATACCATATGCCCGGTTATAAATTCGCGCGGCTTAAAGTTGTGTTTAAAATCAACCTACGGTCATATAAATATTGCATGTGACCGAAACACAATGCAAACGGTGGTTTATGTGCACGGGGGTAATTATATCGACACGGTTATGTTATATGTTAAATATATGTGACTGTATATGCGCGGGAATGGTAATAAGCCACGGTTTTATATACCATACGACCCTTTGTTATATGGTGAGCGCGCGGGTATACAATATAACCTTTAATTTTTGTATAACCAAGGTTTTATGCCGTGTTTAATAATGCGCGCGATTTTTTTTTAAACATGGTTTCAACAGTTGAACAACGACCCGCCATGTGGCGTGGTTTTATTTGGTTACAAACGGTTAGCCTTTTTATGCGCTGGGACGTGGCCATATGGTCCCCCATGCGCCCAACACCTCCGTTCTTGGGGGCCTTATTCCGGGTAACTGTTCGACAATTTGACGCATTTTGCGGGACGCATGCGGGTGCTGGATTTAGGCACCGAAAACGCTCAGAAGCCAGGTTCACTTTCCACAGGTGCGAAATGGCGAACAGGTTACAACAAGCTTGAAGGAGAAAAATGACAGAATGCATAACTTCTTCAATTTTTGGCCAAATGAGGAGCTGTAAAAGCCCAGCCAGGGGTTTTTGGACGTTCTGAGTCCATTGGAACCATTTTCACAGGCATTTGAAGATCCCTTTTGCAGGTTTTTCACATTTGAAGTTTGAGAAAGCTTTAGGAGCCTTAAAGCCCTCATTGTTTGAGGCATTGCTCAGATGAGCACATATCCATTTTCTGAGACTGAATAGTCATTCCTGACTGATTATTATGCTCTGAAAACATTGGGATAGGTTTCAAATCCATTGGAGGACTTCTACAGGTATTTTTGCCTCATTCAAGTTCAGGGAAGCTTGGAGGTCACATGTAGAAAAGGTCATTGTTGGATGAGCCATTGTCCATTTGCAGAGTTTTAACAGTCATTTTTGGGGTTTTAATGTATTCTGAATCCAATGGTACAGTCTATAAATCCATTGGAGTTGAGCAGCATCTTGTAAAGAGAATTTGAAAAACTAATCCCAAAGAGCCAAGTCCATTGAAGGAGGCTCAAGGAGATGTAGCCCAGAGAGGGGTGAACTCCTTTATCATCTTGCTATTGTTGTGAGTTTGTTGTGTTATTTGCTGCATTTTATATTGCTGTACATTGGTTTATAACACATATTTAAGCATTTAAAAGAACTTTCCTCACACATAAACATTGACAAGAACAAGCAAGAACTTAACACATAAACTAGTCTTGCATATTTAAACACATGAAGCAAGGTCCTGTTAAGGTTTTATTTTAATGAGGTAGAGGGTGCTTGCATAGCATAACAAGTCAGCCTTCTATTTTCAGATCAGGTTGGTATCAGAGCATAGTT
>JASDQU010010358.1:312630-342616 GCA_032191745.1 Picea mariana | reverse complement strand
TCCCCAACTTTAGAACTTAGGATAAAATTATCCATACTTTATGTTTTGGGAAATATTAATATAATATTCCCTTGTATTTTGGCCCTCCCTTTCCCTAACTGGTGAAGTTCAGTCCCCCATCTCTTTTATTTTGGTTGGTCTGCACGTAGTGATCTATTTTATATTAATCATGAGTCAAGTACAAAGTAGGTGTTCTAGCCTTTAACATCTAGGCACGCTGGCCTAATTCCAAGACATAAGCATTCTGGCTTATAATACTGGCTCACCAGCCTATAATGCATATTATATACACAAAGGTTCGTTGACCTTAATATTGTGCGAACTTAGTTACTGCGTGTTGTATCCTCTATCTTTAAGGTTGTGCACACCTTAGTTATTGCACACAATATTCATAAATGTGTACATTACATCCTTTTACTGTGCAGTATATGCGCGCACCATGCCATGAAAGGTGTATTACAAAAATGATGTCTAAACTACTCACTAGCTTAAATATTCTTGGATTATATTTACATTTGGGTTCGACATAGCGATATTACATGCATACAGATGTATTTTGGGATATAGTCCTGTATGGAGTCGGAGGAATGCAAGCAGTACCAAAAGAAGAGTTCATCAACTTATTTAACTTGACCATCATGAACCTGAGAAATTTACCAGTCTTTGGTACCACAGGCGAGATTGCGTGCTGCACAAAATTTCTGATAAGCAGGGTGCATGATAGGAGTCTATGGTTGGATAAGCGGTATCCAATCCATGTTGAATACATACAGAATCTTACTGGACTATCCTCCCAAGGAGAGGATGTGTGGAAGGGATGCCAGGGTCCTGGTAAGCATAGGAAAAAGAAAAGCGAGCTTAGCCTATGCGATAAATTTAACACAAAGAGAGGAGGACGCACAATAGTAATTGAACCAATACTGTCTGAGATAGTCTAGATGGGCTGCTACATCATAACCAACAAGGTTATGAGGTCTTAATATAAGGGATAACTCACTCTAGATGCATTATTAGTCACTGACTTTTGCACAAATGGAGAAGTGTTCAACTGGTGTATTTTCTTATTGGAGGAACTACTAGTAGCTTGTGAGGAAGCACAGGAGAAGGGAGGAACCTTCACCTATGGATACCTACTTGTGGAATTTTCAATGTTCAAATGGACGCCACCTGTGGGTAGACAACCGACAATACTAGATAAGGGGCACATGGCGAAGATGTTCAAGCCATGGAAATCCAAAAAAGACTCGGAGAACACAACACTCTACAACACAGCATTTGCCAAATGGTATGATGGGATGATAGACACAATGAAGAGGTTGCACATCCCGCAGGAGATCCTCAACTATAACACAAGGAATATCACCTTCAACATGAACTAGCACAACACATTTGTCTTTCTGAGACATGTCAGCAAGGAACATTTACACACAAGGATGCTACCATTCTATTTGGATGAGGAAGCCTTTGATAAGGAAGTCATGTCATGGCCAGGAGTCAAATGTAGCCAGCATAAATCAGGAATGCATTACATTTTTCCTATGGAGCTCCTGAAGAAAAAAGACAATGAACAAGGAGAAGGACTGAGTTCAGGCCCTAAGCAAAAGAAGCCATATTATCTGGCACAAACAGACTCCGAGGAGGAAGAAGAGATACAACAGTTAGAGAATAGAAAAAGATAGGCCCACCGACATATACCAAACAACATTGTGTTGTCAAGTGCATAGGTTAACCAAATCTTCGATGTTGTGCTTGGTACTGAACCATTGCTGATCAAGAGGTCCAGAACTGGGGTCTTGCCAAACAAACCCCTCAACCCACAACCCCTTGAATCTATCACTCCCTGCACCCATGCCATGACCAAATCTACCACTATCATTGATATTCAGGATGACCTGGAGCTAGAAACATTTTTTTCCACAGTCATCACTGACCAACCCCCACCACTCCAACTACCAAACCTCATCAATGTTGGTCCACATCAGACCATGACCTCAGAACTGATGAAACTCAATCCGTCAGAGATAGTGGAGCGATGACTCCTAGAAATAACCAGAGAATTACCCAAACCAAGATCATAAATTTATGGTCCCGACACCAAAGCCTCTGAGCTGAGAATGACATTGGATGACCAGAATCCAGAAACCCAGGAAAATTATCCTGAATATTCAGCGCAAGAAGAAGACGCCCGAGCTAGAGAGGAGCCAGAACCTAAAAGAAACCAACAAATCACCTCACCAACCAAGGGTGAGGGTGCCCAAGAAATCACGACACATCAAGAAGAAGCATTATAAGAGCCGCAGATACCAGATGTGCGCAACAAACCAGAAGCAACAACTGTACAGGATACGACAACCATGCAAGCACAAATGGGGTAGGTTCTCTAGAATCCTCAACAATGTGCAGAATTGATGCAGATCTTCATAGCTAGAACAGAGGTTCTGACTCTTTTTCCAACAGAGCTAAGGTTGAGAATCACACCAGATCCACCAATGGAGGAAGAGGTAGAAACTCACTCAGACCATTCAATGACCAGTGGACTCCCGCTACAGACGCGAGCACCCACCGAAGAAGCTCCTTTATCTACCGACCTGGTACACTAGCCAGCGCCACAATTATTTGGACTAATCGGGGCATCCATGGACCAGTTGAAGCAAAGACTCCAAGAGGTCGAGAGATCCACCGAGATTGCAAGGAAGGAACAATTCGTTGCGCACTGATACAGAATGTAGGAAGCACATGACAAACTCCAAGTCCAGCGCAAACTGAAAAAAGTGCAGGAAGAACTTGTTGAGGCTTAGCTGAATATTTTGAAGGTTGCACCTGAACTACCCGAGGCCAACAATGGAATTGATCCAGAGCAACAGATTGAGCTACTACAAGAATCATGGACACAACTCGCTAATCACACCGACCAGCTACAAGTGAAGCTACAATAGGTCCAACAGAAAGTAGAAAAACAACCTCAACAGCTACAGGAACAAATGTAGAAGATCGTATTGCAAGGTAACAATGCCTGAGAAACACTACATAAGCACACAACGGACTACACCAAAATCTTCAGAGAAGCTAGCGACTAGATGGGAATCATTTCTCGACGGAATCATGTCTTGGAGGAGGTGCACACAAATATCCAGGTGTTGAATGAAGAAGTTGCGATCACAATGGACCCCATAGAGAAACAACAGAAGTTCAACCAAATTCAGTAGGCCGACAACGAACTAAACACACTCTATGAGGCACAATCTGTAGTGAATAAAGAGCTGCAAGATTTTTGACTGGTAATTTAGACCGCCTATATGCAAATGCATCAAGTTGATGCAACAGCTGATTCTGAGTGGAACTTGTTGGTTGTAGCCAATCCAAAGGAGTACAACAAAGAGATGACCCAACAGTTCCTTGTAGAAGCATCACTCCTCACCCAGAAATGGAAGGACAAAATTGAAAGCTTTCAAGGAGTAAAGCATAGAGCATCGAAGTTGGTACCAGAATTGGACCCTTCATTTGAGGAGGTAAAGGAAGAAAAATCACAAACAAAAGAGCCCAAAGAAGAAGAAAAGATGGACAATGGAAAACAACAGATGCTCCTGGAGAATGTGAAAGAACCAAGAGCTTGACTCGAGGACGAGTCAACGATTGTGGTCGGAACCTATTGGGCCCTTCGTTTTTGAGAAAGAAGTGTGCAAAGTTTTGACCAAGCATGAGTTGCACAAACTCCATCATAGGCCGAGAGAAAGAGAAACAAAAAGTAGTTGTGGAAGTCAGCGCAATGCCAACAAAGAAACAAACGGTTGCAACAAAATAATAAAGCATGCAAACCGAGAAGGAAGACACAACCTAGCTATATATAGGACCAAACACAATTATAAAATAGTTTGTTTGTTTGCCTGTTCATTGGCTCATCCACTCACTAGTTGGTTCATTAGTTCATAAGTTAGTTAGCTAAGTTGAGTTGAGTCAGGTTGGTCAGAGTCGCCCAGATTTTGGGACTAGCTGTTGATAATTGTTGTGAGTCGGGAAGGGACAGGTCTGAGTCTATAACGAATTAGAACTATCAATTAGAGAATTAGAGCTCTATGGCATGGGTCTAAGAGGGGAGTCTATAATCAGAGAAAGATCCTAAAGATAATATGAAGAAGGACCAAATTAAAATTATGTTGTGTCTTTATATGATTACTTATGCATTACAATATTTCCTTATGGTTTATAAGTTCTATTTGATGGTTCACCATTTAAATTCTTGCTCGTAATGTAAGTAGGTTGGATTCTTGCATTTATGTGTTTTAGATCTATTAATGTCTCTTGCGCAAGAACAAGAATGAGTTCTGACTGCTATATGAATCCTCTTTAGTCTTCTCCCTACCCTTCCCTATCTATCTATCTCAACAGCGATTCGGGTGAGACTTCTTCACTTCGGAGGAGATGAAAATGCCATCGCTCTAGAATACATGATGCATTTTGTTGGTAACCTGAGAAGGACCCTGGTCTGATCAAATTCACACCAACAATATTTCTTGTATTGGATTCCTTATTGATTTTCCTTTACAAATTGTTCAAAATTTGTAGAAATTGAGTGTTGATATGGTTTTTCCCTTCTTGGCATATTATCAGCCTTTCATTTTCAACCCTGTAACTCTATACTTTTATACTCAAAATATTCATAGTTTTAACCATCTCTAATAACTCTACTCTGCTTATCTTCTCATTTGATTTAGTTTCCTTGTTGCCCAAGTTTATTTTTAGGCCTTTCACTTCTTCTTCATGGATGTAATCTCCCTATACATACTCCATATGTATGTTCCTTATACTCAACTTTCTATGTTCTGCATATACCCTAACTCTACAAAATGTGCAAGCAACCATTGTTGTTAGAATTATGCATAAATGTAAATAAAATTGTTAATTAGGCTACAATCCCTTATTCTTTTCAATTTATAAGAATCAATGTTGCTATACTCCAAATTATGATCCCTCAGATAAAAACTTATTTGAATTAGATTTCTATTGACTTCTTTCTTGCTTGATTTTGAGCTCTATGATGAAATCTATGGCTCTTTGAAATTAACAATTTTGATTCTTTTCCGCATTTTTTCATTGGTGCACTTAATATGAAAGGAAAACTTCTGATACCCGTAGAGGAAAATCTGTCAGGAATCAAAAAATCTTTGGTATTGGGCATAAGTAGTATTCTTAATGTTGAACACATAGAAATATTTAAATTTTCAATATGGTGCACCAATCAGATTCTGCAACAATATGGAATTGCCAACATTATTCTTTTGTACTTTTTCCTAGAATTGGAATTTTTATCCAAACTAGCTATCTCCCAAACTGAGTAGAACTGGGAAATTTTCACTAAGAAAAATTTGTTTGGATTACTAAGGAGATAAAATATTGACTAAGAATTATTTTTTATTTTGGCAATCTAGGGTCACTCTTCCTCCTTTGAATATATCAAAAATCCCCAAAGAGTGGCTCAAAATAGTGGATTTTGACCTTTTTTGGCATCACCACTCCCCACTCTTGGGAATTTGCACTAAATCCCTACTAGGCATCTTTATGCTTGGTCCTGTTTCTTGGTATCCATATTTCACCTGCAATAGGGCCTATGTCACTGTACACCACCTTCTTCTTCAAAATGTAATAATATGCATTTCTAGAAAATTGGAGTAGATATGGCCATTGGCTCTCACTAACACTTTTATTACCCTCACGTTGGAGACTTAACCCCAAAATTTCATCTAATTTGGAGTTAATATTCTCCTGTTAGGACCAAAACAATTTTTTAGCTCCACACTTCATTTTTATTTTTTAAACATAGGCCATCATTTGATGATGTGGCATCCTTGTCATCATGGTATGAAACGTGTCTATTGATGTGGTGGTCAGATTGTATGTGGTATGTCCCATGTCTTCCATGTCATCGGCCTGGCCATCTAGGTGCCTTGTCACCCTCCAAGTTCCTTCTCTTTCCTCTTTCTTCTTTATCTTTTCCTAGATTTATCTCCACTTTACTTTCGCAAATTCATGGCCCACATGTACCTTTTGCCCTTTTTTTCCATGTGGCATAATCCTGGATGCTAATGTGACATCATGTAAATTAGAGAATTGAGATTCAACTCTAGAATGAAAGTGTTTGACCGATAATGAGATAAGATTCCTCCAAAGGATCCAACGATGAAGATTGAACCGATATCATGGCTCAAATTTAGTTCAAAGCTAGAAATAAGTGTAGGTTAAGGATTTCATCTACTTCGAAATGACCAACAATGGGTATTCATTGCAATCAACGATGGATATTGGGCTTCATCTGCAAAGGTGATCGACTCTTATAAAGTATTTTCCACCCAAAGCATCCAACATCTTTCATTCACCATGGTCAATGGTGGAGATTTACTTAGGTGCCAAAAGTGATCACCAATTAGTGAGGTAACTTATGGCCAAACGAGCTGATGGATAAGGTTAATCTGATTAAATGACAAAGATGGATTTTGGATCCTAAAATGATCAACCCTTAATGAGCTCATTTCCACCTGGAACATTGATGGTGGAGGTTGATCTGATATGATGGTCTAGATATTCTCCAGAGTTGAAAGTGTTGAACCATTAGTAGTAATATTTGCACCCATAATATCTAACAATCGATTCTCATTGTGATAAAAATCTCATATTCACTTCAAGAATAAATATACTCATGTGATGATGAAAAAGGTGGCACCCGAAAGTAAAATTGTTGAGGTTGAATTTATCATATGATTGAGATCTAATTCAAGAATGAAAGTGCTCACCCATTAGAGAAACAATTGCACCCAAAGTGAATCTCAGGATGACACATGTTCACCATATTTCAACTTAGATGCCCCTAATGCCTTCATGTCATTAGGGAACCCCAAAATTCCCAATTAAAAAAAATCATTTTTTTTAAACTTTGTCCTCTATAAGGCTCCCATGAAAACACCAAATTCAACCTTATTGACTGAATTTGATCATGTATCTACCAAATTGATTCTTGAACCCATCAATTCGACATTTCTGAACCAATCTATCTATTGAATTTCATCTAAAATTAGGGATTTTCACCCAATTCACATTTACATGAGAAACTCTATAATTGTAATTTCTTAAAATCTAAGCCTTCATTTGATCATGTGAATTTCACCTCAAAACATATGGGCAATTCAACCCATAATTTTTTTTGTTCTTTTTCAACTCTACAAGAATTTTTACATATGCCATGGAGGCATTCTCTTAAAAACTTTGTCTACAACCCACATATTTTTCCTCTATGTGCTAAATTATAACCCATATAGACTGAGAGTTGTAACTTGGCTCTAATACCACATTGTAATGTACCCATCTCCAAGATAAGCCATGCTATCGCAAATTTCCTGCTCTATACACACTATAATTTCCAATTTTCTTTAAACATGTATTATATTTACCATAATTTAGAAACTTTATACCATTTGTTAGATCATTACATGTTCCCAGGCTCAATGCAAGTTGAAAATTACACGCATTATTCTCTACTACTAAAATTTATAACTCGTAGTTACCTTAATTTTGTCGTGTCATGAATGCATAATCCATAATACCAAGACATGCAACATAAAATATAACCAAAATAACAACATAAACATGCATAAACACATCTAACCATAAACAACATATGTAAATTCGATAAACATAGCATTAATCACATAAAACCAAAATTAGAACACTTATTTTGTGTGAATGGCCCCAACTAGTTGCAGACTTCAAACATTCCTCCCAGCCATAGACCCGTTGCTCTAAATATATTAGCAACAGGTCACCACCAAGCTGGGGCCATGACTCCACTAGGGAAAAGGCTTACCTAACTCCAACTATGGTCTCATAAGTATTGTAGTTGTTCTCTAGCCAAGGAGCCGAAATCCATCAACAATTCCAACCTACAGCCTCTCATTTCCCATCATCCAACACAACCCAAGGAATTTTACCCCCTTCTTTGCACCATAATCCCTCGAGCTATCCCACTTCCCTTCCCGGGCTCCATCACAAGCCGACTAGGAAGTCTCAGAGCTATGTGACTCTAGAAACTTCAACTGCACTTAGGAGTCTCCAAGCATCCCTCAAGCTTAACACCTTGGGAATGCACCCAAAAATTCTCACTCCAAGGCTCCAGTCTTCTTCAAGGCAATGAAAAGAGAATCATGCACTAAATCACTCATAATACTCACCTACAATTCTATGGATTCATACAACATAGGGCTATAGAGCTTCCTTATCTCACCTTCCAACATGAACTCCATAGGCACTTGTCACAATGGAAAGGAATGGAAAAGTGTGGAATCCAAATGGATCAAAATAGAATAAGAATGGAATGGAATGGAATGTTTTTTCATTAAAAACAATGTTTAAGTATGCATGGCCTTAACTTTGCATGTGGTATGCAAAGAACCACCTTGGAACCTTTTCCTAAACTTAGGCTAAAATTCCATGTAACTTTTGTTTTGAATATTATATTATTTTTGGCATTAGCCCCTCTTTAGGCTTCCTAGTCCCCCTCACCTTTTCCTCCCATGGATTCCTATCCCCCCTCACTTTTCTCTCCCATGGAGTCCTAGCCCCCCATACTCTTTTTTTTTACTTGGTTTGCGGTTGTGATGTATTGCATTAATGTATATGAGTGTGATTACAATGTACACTGCTAGGCTCATTGACCTTTCAACATACAAGATCATTGGCAAAATATCACATATACACATGCACTTCAGGACCCAAAACATATTGTCTCACCATCCTAAAAGATCATATGTACATAAATACAATTACACCTTGGGGGTTAAACTAGGGGTATTACAATCATTATCAATAGGTTACCTCGATTTTGGAAATGGTATACAATTATGAGCAGTGACTAGATGGCTTCTTCCATCGTCAACCTTAGTACAATTTTTCACATGGTGTAGATTTGTACTTTATGATAGATTTGGATTGAAAACCTTGGATTATGGTGGCATCCCTCTTTGGTGCTATCACCTAAGTTTGATTTCTTGTACCACTACCTTTGTATTGAATTGGTACTTTGGAGGACCTGTTTGACAATGTCATATTTCTAGTTGTTCTCCTAATTTACATTGAGACATAGATCCGCTATGTGTTATAAATTCATGGTCATGATACTTCTAGTCTTTATAATTCATGGTTCCACAATGTACTTGATTTGGTAGTTATGCTTATTTTTCACCTGAGCATGGGAATGATCGGCTTGGTGAAGAGAGTTGTCTCGTACTTTTTTTTCTTGCAAGTAACTTTGTAATCCTTTGTTGGTGGAATCATCCTTGGTTTTCTTATCAAACTTCTCAGTGATTTATAATGTATTTCGGCCATCAATTCCTCTTTTTCCGTCACACATTAGGGGGCATCTATTATAGAAAAATTTGGTCACCCTTAATTAGTGAGTTGAGCTAAGCCACACCGATAAGCCTAAGCCAAAAAATTCCAGTTTCCTTGAATATGATTTGAAGTCTCTTTCCTTGTGCTTACGACCTACAATGATGCAAATCATGAGTAGCTTGCAAGTTTCTAGTTAGAAACACATGAGAAAACTCAAAATATCTTATGAAAATATAAAAGACACCCAAATTATGGTCTTGGAGCGAAGAACATGAAGGCCATACACCTGTACACACCAGATCTCGAGCCCCAACCATTTGAACCAACTCTAAATTATATATATATATATATATATATATATAATTTAGAGTTTGTGATTGGAGAAGGCTAAAATGAATATACTTATCAGTCACTCAGACACCCTTATGATGGAGACATAATCCAATTTATGAAATCATTGGCTTCCCTATTTGAGTTTGATCATATAAGTCTCTGTGTTAAGAGTTTAATTGGTGGCCAAAGTTGGATAAATCTCTACTCAAGTGATAAAGTTACAACAACGACATTGGGTATGTTATTTCTATTGTTAACTTTTGAATTATCAATATAGATTTCTCTTCTTGACTCCTTTTCATTTCATGTTTCTTTCATTGTGATGTTTCTTTCATTTGAGTCATTGAATTGGTGATGAATTAACATGCTTGATGTTAGTTAGGGTTTGTACTTTTGAGTTCATCTTATTTATATGAAATGCTAAAGAAGGAATGAGAAGAGTATATTTATGCTACAGTTGTGCAGGTATAGAGAAGAACTTTGTGATAAAAATTTCCTTGATTGATGAGTGATGAAAGTTACAATTGAGTCTCATTTTCTAGATATTTTTTTTCTATTTTTGCATTTTCATTTATAAAGTTAAACCTCAGAAATAATATAAAAGATCTATTCTTACTCTGTCAATAAAACCCCAACCCTTTTACTAGTATGGACAAAAATCCCTCAAACAACATATATTATTATTCAATCCTATAATATATATTATAACCAAGTAAAGCCCATGATGAAGTCTACATAGATTCTAACCTCGTAAATCCCACGATGAAGATAGTAAGCTCAAGTAGGCACATAGAGTGCAAGGGTCCCATGAGAAGTATGCAATCCCCCTAGGAAAAATGCAATCCCCTTTATTATAGGTAAATATCTTTTGACTTATACTTTCACCCTTTTAACTTTTTAAATCAAATTGAGTTCTATGGGGTCTTCATGGAACATAAGGATTATTCTTCGTAGTCATGTGTATAAATGTATTTTTGTTCCTTATTGACGAGGGAAAGGAAAACCATTAAAAATAATTAAAAAAAAAATGAAGAAAAAGAAAGAGTGGGTGAGAAAATGAAAGTTGGGTTGTGTTGTGCTGGGTTTCTACTAACGGTAACGGTATTAGGAAACAACATGGTCATGGTCCAATGGGCCCTCATCTTTTCAGTTATACTTTCATTTTAAATATGTATTTTTTAAAGTTATTGAAAATCCCTCAGGATGATCATGACAAAGTACCTACCATCACGTGGGATATGATAGAGATCGAGTGAATATAAGTACAGACATGAACATCTATCCATTCCCATTCTGAAGTAATGGGAAGTTTCTTGGTGATTTCATGAGAGGGATTGATATTAAAGCACCGTGGACCATCTCTTTAATGTTGCAAAGATACCATCCTCACTCTTATGGGCCTCATTCACAACAGTTTCATCTTGATGATGTTCATCAAGGCACTTCAAGGAAACAAGGTAGTTATCCTTAGTTGAGGTCTTAGGTAAGAGCTCAACAACTAATTTCAATGAAGGGATTTCACACTCAATCAAGAGAACCACCTCTACCCCATGGATAAGTTGGGAAGGGGTACAACCCATGACAATTTTGACCAAATTTCAATATGCCCAAAGGGTCAAAAAAGAATCAGGTGCTAGCTAGTCTTATTATTATTGGTAGTCCTTTTGAGAATGGTCTTCAAAACCTTGTTAATTGCTTCTACTTGACCATTGGCCCGATGATAATATGGTGATTAATTTTCTTGATGAAAATACAACTTAACAACTAATGATGTCATCATATTATTTTGAAAATGAGTAGCATGATTTGTAATGATCTCTTAAGGTACACCAACTCTATTAATAATGTGATTGAATATGAAGATCATTCTTATATTATTCTTTATTATGAAGGTCTACATGGCTTGTACCCACTTTGTGAAGTAGTAAAAAATGGAGATATCTTAAAGTGAAACTCAATTACTTCGACATTAGCATAAATTTTGTCTAATGGGTTGTGTTATCCCTTGTTGCCCCTTGACCAAGTTTTGGATATCCTTGGTCATGTTTGACCTATTTTGGGACTTCGACAGGATGGTCGAAGGCAAAGCGCAAGTTGAAGCAGAGATCACGGGATCTCGACCCCTTTTTAGGACATTTTTGGGATTAGGGTTTATGTAACGGGCATGGGTATGTTGGCCCATGGTTTTACCCATGTTTAGGCCCTTTTGTAATGTATAAATAGAAATCTAGGTGATGTAAGTAAATATACAGATGTAGGAGAGACCTAGCAGAATCGGCTTTGTGCATACTACGTGTGAAGACTTGCAGAGCTAAGTGCAAGTGATTGTAAGAGTCCTGTCTACGGACTATGTAAGAAGGCTTTGTGTTTTGATCTAATTCAGGGAAGGAGGATCAGGCGAGGTGCGTGCAGATCTCTTGTCCTATGTGGAGTTAGGCTTGATGTTTTGTACTTGTAGAAGCTTGACATAAGATAATAAAGAAGAGAAGCGTTAGTGGACGTAGACCCACACTAGGGTGAACCAAGTATATCCTGTGTTACGGTTGCTTCGTGCATTTTGGTTATTCTCTTGTGTATATTATTTAATCTTAAGTGCAGTAATGAATGTTTAGATGAATATGGTATGTTAGCTTAGTGCTCAGTGATGTGAATGAATGCTAGAACTGATATCTTCCCATGTACTAAGTGCTTAGATGTGTTAGATTTTGTTGAATACTGCGTTGTTCTATAATTAGGGTTTGGACCTGTGATGTGAATAAGAGTTAAATACTGATGAATGTTTACTGCTAAGTTCTTTGTTAGAATGGTGTAATCACAAATCTGTGTCCTAGCTAAGGTTGCAGACACTTGAGTCCTGTAACCACCCTTGCCTCTACCTCGGGTGAGACTTCATCTACTTCATAGGTGTTGCCAAAAGGTCTGGTAGTTAGGGTTTTTGTTGGTGCATTGTTGAAGCATTGAACCTTGGGTCTGCCTCTATGCCAACAAATGGTTACATTGCCGGGACCTGAAACTATGATTGCTGGGAACTGAAGAAAAGAGAAAAACTCTATGCGTAGATCTCTTTCTTTAGTGTGTAGTATTCTACTTGACTTGTGAAGCTCTGTGCTAAGAAGATAAGTCTGATATGAAGAAAAGAGGTAAGATCTTGAATCTTTTTGCTTTGAGAAAGGTAAGATAACTGAAAATTTTTGTTTCGAAAGTATGGATCTAGGTATGTTTGATAAATTTTGTCCTAGTCTGAAAACTAGGGCACAATTAGAAAAAAGAAGATTTGATATGAATAGATCTGATAGAAGCAATGAAAGATATGTTATTCCTATTCATAGAAAGAATGTTTGCACTAACAAATGGATGCAGGATCCTAGAAAGAAGTTTTTGCAGGTTAGTTACTATGACCCAGTGCGCAGTACAGGAAAGGTTGGGGATCGTTTAAGAGAAAGAGATGATTAACCCTTTTTTACAGTTGCAGAAGACTGAACCATCTTGCTAAGGAATTCCCTGGTAGAATACCTAGTTGTATTTGTCGTAAAGCTATGGACCATGAAGTTTTGGATTGCCCTAGAATGATTTCTAAAGTTGAAAATATGAGATAAGAAAACCATGAGGGAGGCCAAGAGACTAAGACTATGGAAGAATACCAGAAATAATCAGAGACTGTATTATTACAGATGAAAGAAGCCTTGAATGATCACAGAGACACCAATCTATAAGAGATCTTAAAAGAGAAAGAATGCATTGAAGAAAGAATAGGAGACTACGACATAGACTATGTCCTGGATGAGGAGACACATGTGAATATTATGACAGAAAGAACTTGGGAAATTTTGGGAAAGCTTGCTATGGTTCTTTCATTAGGAGGAATAGGATTATTTAGAGGAAAGTTGATAACTCTATGTGGAATACTTACCCAGAAATCTATGACTACTCATGGCACTTCGACAGAAGAAAAATTTGAGATTGTTAAGTTTGTTGAGACCAATGCCCCATTTGCTATATTCCTAGAAAAAACCTGGATTGAGAAAGATCAGATACGAAGGAAACAAGAAGAGGAGGATCTATAACAGAAAAAGAAAGAACTAAGAGATTTCATGGCTAGGATAATAGTGCACTTACTGGAAGGACAAGAGAACCATTCAAAGCTACTAAGGACCAAAGATATGGAAATCAAAGTTGAAAGGACACATGAAGATTTGAGACACCTGTCTGTACAAGAGAGTAGAGCACCTACCCCAGAAAGAGAAGAAGTATTACCCTTGAATCCTATGAAAGACCCTCCACAGTGAAAAGTTATCATGCCAAGAGGAGATAAGAATGATAATGGAAAGAGGAAACCAATGATTTAGATCACAGGAAAGAAGGCCAAAAAGCTCAGTAAGAAGAGAGCAAGGTTAGAAAAATTGCAAGAAGTTCCAGAGAAGACTTCGCAGAAGGAAGGTTTCTAGAGCTTGAACTTTGTTGGAATATCAGTACAACACAGATTGGCACTTCTCCACGATGGAGAAATATGACCGTTGGAAGCATTATGACCATTAGAACGACGGTCTAGAACAATTAGAAATGCAGTTATTGCCGGAATGTTTACCCTTGGACTGTTGGGACCACGTCGTAACAGATGGAATTGCATTGATTGAAGCATTCCTGCCCATTGGAAGACTCTGTTACGATAATATCTATTTATCTCGTCAAGTGTTGCACCGAGAACACTTTTGCCAATTGTGATTATCTGATCCCACAAAAAACTAGTTGATTTCATGCAGTAATCATTGAGACTTCACCATCCATTCTATTACATTGAGTATTGTTCACCGACCTGAGATATGAGATCTTGAGTGTGCATGTCGGATGACATTAGTGCAGTATAAAAGTCTACCGAATAAATTATAATGGACCTTATGGCTAAGAAGGTGATGTCCGTAGGAGCTCAGGCCTCATCGATGCAAGGAGTGCAAGCCTCCCCGTCAATTGCTCGTGGATTTGGACCATCCCGAGATACGATCGTGAAAAGATACAAGTATAGTGATTACTTGGCGAATGTGAAGCTAATCCCATTCATCTTTCTCGACTACATCCCACCCCTAGCCAGTGTGGTGATTTGTGACAGTGTGCCGAGGGACTTCGACTACACATTCATCAATGCATACCTCCCAAAGGGAATACAAGCAGTCAGGCCGTAGTTGGAGATGATTCCCACCTTGAAGATCAGTGACTATAACCTAGGATACCACAAGAGCTATGACATGCTCACACCTCACAAATGTTTGACCAAGAGCAAGGGGAAGAAGTCAAAGATAATCCCCCAGTCGTGGACTATGGACATCATGAGGTCCACTGTCTTGAACATGATGAAGATACCACATTTTGGAAGGCATCAGGAGGTTAATGCATGTGTTAAAATCCTATTGTTGTGCTTCCATGACGGATATCTATGGATAGATAGATGTATCACTATCGACCTAGAGTTGATCTATAGGATCACCAGATTAAGCATGCAGGGACCACACCCACAAGAATTTTATCTAGGGAAGGTTGCAGATCATGCCCTGGTGTAGAATATCAAAGACACCTACAATGATGTAGAGAAGAGTATGTGAGGCTATAAGGTAGCCTCCATTCATAATGGCGCAATGCGCCTTGCTTTCCAATTGATTGTTGGTAAGCTAGTCCGAAAGAACAGACCCACGCAGGTCACAGGGTTTTTCGTTGACCTCACAGGAAAATGAGTGGAAGACTACAAATGAACTAGGCCAGTTACCTAGTCAATTAGTTAGAACTGGACTATTGTGAAGCTCAAGATCAGGGCTATGAGTTCCATTTTAGCTGGCTAATGATCCTCATCACATTCACTGCTTGGGAGATGTTGGAAGGTGCGACCTTCCCTGACATTGAGTTGTTCAAGCCACTATCTGTGAAGTTCACCATGCTCTGGTATTCGAGCGATATGGGGAAACAATGGAAGTTGAATGAAGTATTCCATACCTACTACCTGTAGCTGAAGAGGGCTATTGAATCTTTCCCTCGTATGACGTCGAATACTCTGGACAGGTTCAGGTCCCTTATGAAGTTCCACACAGATAGGCATTTTATTTATATCACTGTGCGCGTAGAAGAAAGTAAAGAAGAGCTTCAGTCCTACTACAAGCTCACAGAGGAGGACCTGGAAGAAATAACTAAGAAATGGCTTGTAAATTTCCTTATACCAGTCGACCAAGAAGAACTATCCGACCCCAACCTCATTGGAATTCTAGTGGTTACTCATGAATAGTACGATGCACCCAATAGTAGCAGGAAGAAAAAGAAGGAAGATTTACAGGAAATATGCAATAGATCAGAAGAGACTCCATCAGATTCACCTAGCAGAGGAGGTGATGAAAAAGTATACAAAGAAGAGCACAATGGGGAAGAAGATAAACATAAGCAAGGTGAAGTAACACGCCACAGAATCCCCCTTATGACACAGAGACATCCAATAAAAGAAAGGTTTCCCCAATGAAACCTACATCACAAAAGAAGTACAAAGATAGTAAGACAAAGTTGTAGACGATGCTCATGGTCGATGAATTTGACTTCATTATCACAACTATATCAGATGCCTTGAAAGATATTTTGCATAAAAATGAAGCCAAACAAGAAACCATGTATGAAATAATTGAAGCATAACTAAGAGGGGTACAACAAGCCCTTCACTCCAGTCGCGTAGTGTCCACTGTGCCCCCGCCATCAGAAGAAATAGAGTTGGGAGATGAGCCTACCCAACTTCGCAGAATAGTTTATGCGACCGAAGCTCGCCTTCATTGCATGCAGGAAGAAAAAGAATAGGCCACAGTGGCCTTGAAGCAAGCACAATATGAAGTCATAGAGAAACACTGAGTTGCACAACAAGAGAAGGACGACCTCCAAATCAATTTCAAAGAGGATAAAGTGCATATCCAACAAGAGAAAGAACAACTACTCATAGAGTAGGTTTGAGTTAAATAAGTAGTCCACAGAGCACTTCGCTCTATGAAGGGCTTAGAGAAAATGGAGGAAGACCCAATGGAGAATCAAGTGGTGAAGCTTGTTAAAGCCATTCAAAAACTTCAATAGATAATAATAGAACTGGAGCTACAAAAAGTGCCAAGCACTCCACAAGAAGTGTGAGACTAGAGAGAGGCAACTTCCCAAAGCGCAGTTGAAAGGACCAAAGCATTAGCCTTGGAATGTAAACAACTTAGCAATCGAAGTGCACATATTTATGAGCAACTTACCGAGGAACCTGAACTGAAGACACTGGAGTCACATCTCCAAGAGGCAAAGAAGCAAGCAACGACAGTAAAAGCACAATTGAAACTCCTGTCAGTAGTTGAGAGTATGAAAATATCTCAAGAAAAACACACGGCTCAACAACAGGTCCATGCCATACAAAGCAAAGTCATGGAAGTGATTCAGAAGCTCCAGCCAGTCTAGGATGCAGCTTGCATACTTTTTGAGGAGATTGAAGGTCGAGGAACAGAGCTGGAGAAAGTAGTAACTTTGGTAGAAAAATGCTTAGAGGGACCTATGAACAAGGCAATTATTCAAGAGTTTGTCGAGTAGGAGGCCTTGGCGAAGCAGTAGGTCGAAGCAGCTCGAGCCAAGCTCGAGGTGTTTAAGGGATATTTACCCAGAGCAGAGTGACTCGAGACGAGTCACAGGTGAGTGTTAGGGTCATGTTGGCCCTTGGTCAAATTTTCTATATCCTTGGTCATGTTTGACCTATTTTGGGACTTTGACAAGTTGGTTGAAGGTGGAGCGCAAGTCAAAGTGGAAATTATGGGATATCGAACCCTTTTAAGGGAATTTTTGGTATTAGGGTTTATTTAATGGGCATGGGGATATTGGCACATGGGTTTACCCATGTTTAGGCCCTTTTGTAATGTATAAATAGAAAGCTAGGTGATGTAAGTAAATATACAGATGTAGGAGAGACCTAGCAGAATCAGCTTAATGTGGAGCTAGAGGCTTTGTGCATACTATGAGTTAAGACTTGCAGAGCTAAGTGCAAGTGAATGTAAGAGGCATGTGTGTGGACTGTGTAAGAAGTCTTTGTGTTGTGATCTAATTCGGGGAAGGAGGATCAGGCGAGGTGCACACAGATCTCCTGTCCTATGCAGAGTTAGGCTTGATGCTCTGTGCTTGTAGAAGCTTGACAGAAGATAATAAAAAAGAGAAGAGTTGGTGGACGTAGCCCCACATTGGGGTGAACCACGCATATCATGTGTTATGGTTTCTTTGTGCATTTTGTTTATTATCTTGTGTATATTATTTAATCTTAATTGCATTAATGAATGTCTAGATGAATCTGGTATGTTAGCTTAGTGCTTAGTGATGTGACTGAATGCTAGATCCTATCTCTTTCTATGTACTAAGTGCTTAGATGTGTTAGATCTGGTTGAATACTATGTTGTTATGTAATTAGGTTTTGGAACTGCGATGTGAATAAGGGTTAAATACTGTTGAATGTTAATTGCTAAGTGCTTTGTTAGAATGGTGTAATCATATATCTATGTCCAAGCTAAGGTTGTAGACACTTGAGTCCTGTAACCACCCCTGCCTCTACCTCGGGTGAGACTTCATCTACTTCACAGGTGTTGCCAAAAGGGTCGGTAGTTAGGGTTTTTGTTGGTGCGTTGTTGAAGCGTTGAACCCTGGGTCTTCCCCTATGCCAACATCCCTCGAGATGTTCCAAGAAGTTGTTGGAACGAAGTCAAGGCACCCCATGGGCTAAGACTCAAAATTAATCTTAAAGCCATATTTGTAGTAAGGTAATTATGAAATATTAGGGAAGTTTTTTCCTCTCCTTCTCTTTCTCTTCTGAAATTATAGGACCTTAAATAGTCTCAGCTCAGATGACAAATGATGTCAACTATCAAAGGCATATGTCTACTATTGAAATATTGTAACTATCAAAGGCATATGTCTACTATTGAAATATTGTAACTTCAAAGAGTATTCTATTTATTATTGAGTTATTATTCAGTAGATCAATCCCCTTTTATGGATTGATCATGTTGGGCATTGTAATTGACCAAATCCCCTTTTGTGGATTGGTCAAACCCTAAATATATTATGTAAATTGAGAAGTCATACCCTAGGCTAATTAAAGTAGTTTTAACCACTAAGAATATAAGTCGGCCCTGCCCAGTGAAGAGACACCTTTCTAGCACCTGCCAGTTTGTATAAATAAAGGAAGCCAATGCCTCATTTGATCACTCACTCAGCTCACTCATCTAGTGCGCAAGTTTGAAGGAAGTTGCAGTTTCCAGTTGTCAGAAGAAGGAAGAGAGAGAAGCACATTGCTCAGTAGAAGATATTATCTAGTGTTTGGTTTATTGTCTTGGCATTGTATTGGCTATCTATATTAAGGAAGTTTCTATTGGGTTTTCTCCCCCATGAGGGTTTCCCAGGATAAATGTTGTGTATGTTGTGATTGTGTTTCTCTCAGTGATCCTATCTATGCTATGGTTATCTAGTAGATTGAAAAGAAACCTAATAATAGCTTAAACACTAACATGGTAGTAGGGCTAAGCTGAAGGGAGGATCTTTCATTGGATAAAGAAAAACGTCATTGTTGTCATACAAGAAAATTAGGTATTTTTATTGAAGAGGAATTTCAGCCTAAAAATCATCTAGAAAAGTGCGTCCTAGACTAGGTAACTCTTTGGCACCTTCAGCACACTTTTTTAGTGGGTAGAACTCCTAGAAAGTGAAACCCTAGTTTTCACTGGTACCAGAAAACCAGAAGTACTAGAAAACCAGGAAACTAGAACCAGTACTAGAAGTACCAAACTAGAATTTTGCTGGTCAAGTTTGAAGGGGTAAAATTTGGATTTTCAAAAATCTGACTTCACCAGCTTACTCGCTTCAGCTCAACGCATCTAGCCCCTAGATCAAAATTTCAAAATTTGAAGTTTGAAAAATTAGGGTTTCCTCATAAAACCCTAAGTTGCAGTTGTAGTTTCAGAATCAGTTGCAGTATCAGTTGAAGTATCAGTTGTAGTACCAGTTGCAGTCACCCTTGAAGTTTTTAAGAGTTGGTAATTATTACCATTGCTACCATATTGTGCCACTACCTGCAAATACTATCAGAGGTATGTACTCACATATTTTTAAATTGCTAATCTTTAAAGGGTATTTTCAAGAGAAGGGATCTCTTGCAATAGATCCAGAAGGATCTCAAGATCCAACACGTTCATAGGAATAATGCAACCCAGGTTTGATTATTCTGATTATTCTCTAACCCAACTTTCCATCAAGATAACATATTGTCTTAGTACATAAGACAAGTTGAAGAAAGCACTAGTCATCTTGAGTGATGGAGACTTGGAAGAAAAACAACACACTCATTCTTGAGGACAAGACTCCAGGTTCTAGGTTTGAATAATTAAGTTGATAATATTCAAAGTTTCACATGACAAAGTTGATAACTACCCCATTACAAGTAAACACTATAGTTGAGGTATCGGTCTTTGAAAATTATTAGACTTGGTAGCATGTGAGCATATCAAGATAAATGCTTAATGTAATCATTTACCAAATACAACTAACATCTCCTCTAGGAGAAACTTCTTGTGTTGATTCCGGGTTACCTTGGATGAATGTTTGATCACAACACTAGAAGAGGGTTGATCTCATTTTGTATTACATTTCTTACTTTTGATACTTCTTTCAGATAGATCACAAGTGAAAGATCTAAAGGAGCTATTGTGACGATTATTCATGTTATTGTTTTATTTACTATTATCAAAAGAGTATTATTCTTGCTTCTTGTTTTGTTGACCTTGTTTCAGGTCACAAGTGATAACCCTGATGAAGCTATAGTGAAGGTTGCAAAAGGAAACAAATTAGATGAGATATGAAGAAAGCTATGTACATAACCATATACATTCATGTACTAAAGAAGATGAAGAAGAAGAAGAAGCTATCTTTTGAAATCCAGAGTATCTCATATGGAGATTGATTGTAAGGAGCAAAAGGCTCTAAAGATGACAGAACATTAGAACAAGAACTCACAGTAGACTTGTTCGAAGGATAATGAAGCCACCTTTACGAGAAGTAGAACTCGTTTGAAGTATGACTCAACTTTTCATATTTAGACTTGGTATCCAACACCAATGCCCTGTAAGAGATTATGAAGTCCTTGTAGACTCAAAAGAAATCGAGAGTAAGCCTGATCTCATAAAGGATCAGATGAAGAAACAACTTCTAGGACTGGGAGACAGATTCCTTGAGAAGACTGGATCATAGCTTCAGAGACTCCTAGAATATATGAAATCTCCTGCAAGATTCCCTTGTTTCAGTAACAGAGAAGGAAGCCACTCAGAAAGACTACGATATGGAATCTTTTGTGAGACTAGAAGAGAAGTCAGTATTGAATTCCAATATTGATTTAAATAGATCAAGCATGCTGCAGATGTAAAAATCCTGATATATGTCTAGAGGATTCTCCCAGCAAGAGGGACAAGACTATGAGGAGACACTTACTCCAGTAATTGAAGAAATAGTTCCATTATTTATGAAGACAACCAGAACAACCATGATTCATACATAGTATGAGATGTAGGGGGAGAAATCTCCATATTTAAAATTGAGTGGAAATTGGTGCATTAGATTAGTTGGGTCATGGAGACATGACTATGATAAAATATAGAGTTACCTCCATGAAAGAAGAAGAGCTACCTTCAGTATCAGTTATTGAGACACTCTCATTTTCAGATGATTTTTTTGCCATGCTAGAGTAGAGGAGTTACTCTCAGATTTCAGTAGTCACAGTGAGAATGGAGAAACCATTCTTAGCTTCAGATCAGTTGCAGGTGCAGAGTCTCAGTTCCAGAAGGAACAATTGCAGATAGAGTAGAGGAGATACTCCCAGACAATGAGACGGACAGTGCTTTGCAGAAAGCACATATAGCTAGCACATGATTGTGCATATTGTGTTGTAGATGAGCACGTGTACTAGATTGGTACAAATTGATGTGAAGAATTTGATTTGAAGTTGAAGACATAAAGGCTCAGGTTTGCAAGTTGAAGAAGGACATGTACAAGTTGAAGCAAGCTCCTAGAGATTGATATGGCAGAATTGACAGTTTCCTGAAGAGCTTGGGCCTTACCAAGAGTAAAGTTGATTCTAACCTTTATCTCAAGGTTATGAATGATGAGCCAGTGATGTTACTACTACATGTAGATGATGTATTCTTGACAATATGAAGAAACTTTCATCACAGATCACAGAAGAATCTCGCTACAAAGTTTTATGAAAGACCTAATGCTTTATCTCTTAGGTCTTGAAATTTGGTAGAGCCCATAGAATATCTTCCTTAACCAAGGGAAGTATGAAGTTGAAATACTGAAGAGATTTGATATATTGGAGTGAAAATCCATGAATACACCCATGGAAACAAAGTTGAAGCTCCTTGTTGACACTTCGTCAGAACGGATTGATGTTACATTGTATAGGCAGATCATTGGATCGTTGATGTATCTGAAGAATACCAGACTAGATATATGTTTTTTTTTTAACACCTTTGAGACAGTATCTAGTAGAACCCATATGTGTTCACCTTGATGATGCAAAACATATGATTATATACCTTAAGGGTACATTATATTTTGGTCTCTGTTATACTAGAGATCATGACTTCAGATTGTATAGACATATTGATTTAGATTGAGATGGAAGTGTCTCTGACAAAAGAGAACTTCATGATGTTGTTTTAGTATGGGGTCAGGCATGATCTCATGGAAAAGTAGGAAGAAATCTAGCATTGCTCCAAGCATGAAAAAATCAAAATACATTGTTACATGTTCCGCTAGTTGTGAATCCATATGGCTTCATATGTTTTTGACATATCTATTTGATTTGGAGATGGAAGCCACAATGATCCTATGTGATAACCAAAGTTGTATAAATATGATGTGTTCCATGATGAGTTGAAGAACATAGATATTTGGTATCACTTGATTCATGATATGATGCATAGAGGAGCTATAAAGCTCCAATATGATGGCACGTATGAGAAGGTTGTAGACCAAGCCTCTGTCTTGTGTAAATATTAAATACTTTCGAGACAAGTTTGGTATAGTCTGAAAGGACCTCCCTAGAAAGGGGGAGTAGTGTTGATGATAATATGGTATCTTGACTAATAGCGGGTAGCTCAGTTAGGATTTTATATCCTAGGGGATTGATCATCCCTGGACAATTCCCAAAGGTATGAAAGGACAAATTGTCAGAGTACTTGTGCATGTATATGCTAGCTTTGGCCAGTAGTGGTAGCTCCATTAGGATTTTATATCCTAGGGAATATTTTGATTCCTGGGCAGATCCTTTGGATCTGTCAGCGTACCACAAGATGTTGTTGATTCCCGCCTAGTGGTGAAGATTTATAGCTTCATATTGATGTTGTTGATTCCAGACTTGTGTTGAATATTTCCAACTTCGTGTTGATGTTTTTTTGATGCCATCCTTGTGTTGAATATTTCCAGCTTTGTGTTGATGTTGTTGTGACGCCAGTCTCGTGTTGATTTCCATATTCATACTGATGTTGTTGAGATTCCAGCTTCATGTTGATGTTGTTGATGCTAGCCTCGTGCTGAATATTTCCTGCTTCATGCTGATGTTGTTGTGATTCCAGCCTCGTGCTAAATATTTCCAGCTTCGTACTAATGTTGTTGAGATGCTAGCCTCATGCTGAAGATTTCCAACCTAGTGTTAATGTTGATGATGCTACAACCTTTTTGTTGTGATACTGTTGTTGTTGATGTTGTATTAGCCTTGTGTTGTTATTGATGATGATGATGTGTTAGTGTTATACTAATCCATGTTGATGTAGATAATGATGATGCCACTTCAACTTCTTGCTAAACATGATGATGATGATGATGTTATTTCAACTTTCATGTTGAATATGATGATGTTACTTTAGCCTCATGCTAAAGATGTTGATGATATTACTTTATCCTCATGCTAAAGAGGATGATGATGTTACTTTAGCCTCATGCTAAATATGTTGATGATATTACTTTATCCTCATGCTAAAGAAGATGATGATGTTACTTTAGCCTCATGCTAAAGATGTTGATGATATTACTTTATCCTCATGCTAAAGAAGATGATGGTGTTACTTTATCCTCATGCTAATGAGGATGTTTATGCTACTCCAACTCCATGCTATGAATGATGATGATGAGAAAAAATTCTGATGATTTATAGATATGCCAGCCAATGTTCCAGATGTTGTTGATGTCGCTGCCCTCTCTCTCTCCCGATGATGTTGTAGAATACCCTTCTTGTTAAGGGGGAGTGTTAAAATATTATAACTACAAAGAGTATTATATTTATTATTGATTTATTATTCATTAGATCAATCCCCTTTTGTGGATTGATCATGTCGGGCATTGTAATTGACCAAATCCCCTTTTGTGGATTGGTCAAGCCCTAAATATATTATGCCAATTGAGAAGTCATCCCCTAGGCTAATTAAAGTGGTTTTAACCACTAAGAAGACAAGTCAGCCCTACCCATTGAAGAAACACATTTCCATCACCTACTAGTTTGTATATATGAAGGAAGCCAATGCCTCATTTGATCACTCACTCAGCTCACACATCTAGTGTGCAAGTTTGAAGGAAGTTGTAGTTGCTAGTTGCCGAAAGAAGGAAGAGAGAGAGACACATTGCTCAGTAGAGGATATTCTCTAGTGTTTGGTTTATTGTCTTGGCATTGTATTGGCTATCTATATTAAGGAATTTTTTTTTTGGTTTTCTCCCCCATGAGGGTTTCCCAGGATAAATGTTGTGTATCTTGTGATTTTGTTTCTCTCAATGATCCTATCTATGTTATGGTTATCTAGTAAATTGAAAAGAAACCTAATAATAGCTTAAACATTAACATCTATGAGTATTTTAGACAATCAAGGTTAAGAGGAGGATGGAAATATAGGTTAGAGGAAAGAACAAAATAAACACATAGGGCACTGTTAAGAACAAATCTTGTAGCCTATGGAAAATGAATAACATGCTAAGCAATTAAGAATTCAACAACTCTAACAAAAGTATACAAATATATAAAAAACATGCTTCAAACAGTTAACACCTTCATACACTCAAATGTATGGAGGTACCCTCTGCATATCATTCAAATGCACAAAAAAAGGCTGATAAGAAATGCTCATTCATTTAGAGGAAATCACTTCTATATCAGGGTTAAACACCATGCAGTAACACTGAACACAAGGCATAATTTTTTTTCTGAGATTTTATAAATAAGATCTAATACATGAAAACCAAAACTGGGAGTAGATACTTTACAAGAAGACAACACTATAAGCAGGAATTACAGACTGAAACTTAAACAAAGGGGATGAATTTTTGGTTTCCTGCTGCATTTATCAACTGATTGTGCTCAATTTTTATGTGGTCGAATAAATCAGGTTACAAGAAACTCTTTAACTACCAAAAGTGTCGACCACAACAATGGGTTCCTTCATTCTCTTTTATTTCTCTAGCTCATGCCCTAAAAATGGTTCTTTAAACCATTTCTAACTTCTTGAATATTATTTACAAATTCTTGATTCTTGGGTGATTTCTCCTATGGCCAAAATTAATTACTTTAGCTTGCATGAATAATGTTAAATTGAGATCGTGGGGTAGCTGAAAACTTGCAAGAAAAAATATCCACTCGAGCTCTATCCCTGAAGAGTCTCTATAATCATTTCTTCTATTATTGGGCACTCGAAACCAAATTTGCACAGGCGTGAGACTCAACAATTTTTGGATCAAATTTGGTGAGTAATATTGGTCATCGATCAGAGGCACACCCGTCAGAGATATCAGAATATGGGATTCAAATAGGGAGTCTGATGACAAGAACCATGCAGACTATACCATATCGAATCTGGATTGTTCATCGGTCCCATTTGAAAAGGTATGAGAGAAGATCTTGACCATTGATTGGGAGTGGCCAAAACCAAAGTTTGGCAAAGGAAATTATTATCTTGTTGATGTTAAGTACTTGAGAACTAAATACAAAAGCACACAATAGATATAGCAGAACAATATGCAAAATCTCTTTTATTACTATCAAACCCTTAGGGTATGGAAACACCATACAATGGATCCTATTATGTGAGGGATCCTCTCTTGTTCACTTGCCTCTTCAAGGGGGCTTCCTCCTATTGAGATACTTCTCCAAATACAAACTTCTCTTCATATCCCATTACATTTCTTGAAACCATTTATATAGTACTACCATTACCTAAGAACTTTCCAGAGGAGGAATCTTCTAGAAGCAGAACCTTCTAAGAAGTTCTCTTACATTTATTATATCTAACTACCCATTTATTATATCTAACTACCATAGTGGGCCATATTTAATGATATAGTGGACCTAGTCCACCTTACATTGAATGGCCTCCACTATTATCACTATGGGCCCTCTGGGTCCCCCCACTACCTCTCTAGCTAGATAACATTCCATCCCTGATCTAGGTGGATATTGATGGCCACCCATCTATTCCACTGGCTTGAAAAACAATTTTCCACCTTGGCAGTTTTTTCTGCAGTTTTTCGGGTTCCAAACTTCCAGGGCTATTTTGAGGCCCTAAACGACATGTTTTGGGGATTTGGGGCCCAGGTGACTACCTAAGACAGTTACCTAGGCTATTCGGAAATTTTTCTTCTCAATTAGACCTTTCCAATGGGCTATCATGTGCCTAAAATGGAGATCGTATGCAAAAGTTACGACCACAGGAAGTTGATGTACTAACTTACCCAAACAAGGCCCACATGACTTTTGGTGCTTCATCTCCTAGGGTTAGGTTTTTAGATGTCTAGGGTTTTTAAAATTCTTGTTTATTTTAAAAGGCCTTCAGAGCCTCATTGTAACCATATTCTTGTGAATGAGAGCAACTGTCATATCTCTTGTCAGAGATAAGCCACCACCATTATAGCAAGCTTGGTTTCCACTGCATTTTACAGTTTTAGCTTATTTCCTTATTGAATAGAAAACCAATTTTACCGTATCTCTGTTATTTTGTGTTAATCATCTTTTAATAATATGTATTCATTTTGTTCTGCTCATAAACTTTAGATTAGTGGTATCAAAGTAGTCTGCTCCTTGTCGTCTAAATGCATGTCCCCAACAAGGTCAAGGTACAAAGAATTGGGTCTCGAGCTTGTTTCTCTTGAGGAAAAAATATCTCCCACACCCAAGCAACCTCTCATGGCAGGAGAAAAAAAATATGATGAGACAGGAGATCCTTTCAAAATGTTGCTTGAGGAATCCCTCACACACCAAAGGAATGAGATGATGGATAGTTTCATGCAAATCCTTCAGTGGCTACCAGTAGGCAACGCATCTTCCTCGAGCGGAGGCGCCGCCCCCTTCAAGGTACAAATCAACTTTGATATTCCTATATTTGAAGGTCAGATAGACGCAGATGTTGTAGACAAGTGGTTGAATCTACTATAAGGGTATTTTTCTGTCCATAACTTTTCGAATAGAGAAAAGATTACTTTTGCGCTCCTCAAAGACATTCCCCATGTCAAAGATTGGTGGGAAAATTTTTGTGAGAAAAAGGAAACAGAGGAACCCTCATCATTTATAGTCATGGCCACCTGGGAATCCTTTAGGGATGCTATTAAGGAACAATACTACCCTGTTGGAAGTTATGACGACTTGTATACCAAATGGACCACACTACAACAAGAAAGAGACCAAGAAGTGCCAGAGTTCACAAATATCTTCCATACCTTATGCACCAAGTTGGGTATCAAAGATTCAGAGTGATATCTGGTGCTCAAGTATCGTGGTGCTCTGCATAGATACATACATACCAAAATGGAATTTATGGACATCTCATCCTTGGGTGTGACCTACTGATGTGCCGTCAAAATCAAGCAGAAGCTCAAACAAAATACACGATAATTTGGGCCTGGGAACTCCTCACATCAAAAGCTAGGAAAGGGTGGCCCCAACCCATAGAATAAAGGACAGAGAAAATATGGACAATATCAGGACAACCAGTCCAAGACACAAGCAAAGAAGGACACCAGAAAGAAAAAGAAAGATACTGGAAAGTAGTGCGACTTCCATAATATCCCTTGGCATAACAACCCTTATGAAAGCGTTGTCCTCAACACTTGATGTAAAATCATATACCAGTGTCCCATGGATAAGTGTGGACCATAGTGTTAAAGTAGACTAGAGAACCAGGGTCCCATTGAGAAATTATAGCCACCATGATGAAGTAGTCCAACTGTCAGTGTAAACCAGGGTCTCATGTCCAATTTCTCATGTGAAATCCACCTGGAAGATATCGACACCCAATAATCAACTGAAAATTATGATCCCAATACTGACGACACCTATCATATGGATCCAAATAAGAATATCCATCCACATAGTGGGAAAGGGTCAAAGTTGAATCTGGAAGGAACAATATCATCGTAGAATATGCAGGCTAGACACTAGTAATCATAAATAGCTCATGACGTTTCACATTGATGTTCTCTACAAAATGTGGAGTAGAGTCATCAAATAAAATATGGAAGTCATTGTCATTCCAGAAATGACAACTATCTATATACCAATCATCACAACCATCCTCCAAATCATACCAAGCATACACTTCTTGATGATATTCATTCATGATGTTTGCCATAAGATATATCTCTTGAAGGAGAGTCAATGACCATTGACTATTGTGATAACTATCTCTGATGCCTTTCAGGTGGTCATGCATATCGTCTTTGACTGCTTCAATCATGTGTAGAATTTCCCTGAGTTGAGAGTGCATATCCATTGGAAACACCACATATAATATACCAAAAGAAAACTCTTAAAATTATTTATCCAATGAAACTGATCTGGTAGTAATATGAGCACCCTATGAAAATTTATGAACTCTGCAGTCTCATTTTCGTCACGAAAAAACAAAAAAATAGAACAAGGGTTTATAAATAAATTACTGCAGAAAATCGCGGTTTTTTCTAGAAAAACTGTTGAATTTAAAATGTTCATAACTTTACTTCCCAGACTCCGTTTCGGCTGAATTTTTTTTGAAATTGGGTATTTTTCCAAGAGGAATTCAAATACTCAATTTGTTTTATCAAATTCATCTCGTAAATATTCATATATGAACTTGAAGTGCATCACCCTCTTTTTCTTCCCTAGAAAAATCATGGAAAAAGATAAAACAATTATTCCCTTCTTTTGCCAAGGAAAGTGCTCTGATACCAATTTTTAAGTACCTAAGAAATGAATAGAAAAACACCACAATAGATATATAACAACAATATGAAAAATCTCTTTTATTACTATCAAACCCTTAGGGTAGGGAAACACCATACAATGGATCATATTATGGAAGGGATGCTCTCTTGTTCATTTTCTTCTTCGAAGGGGATTCCTCCTATTGAGATACTTCTCCAAATACAAAATTCTCTTCATATCCCATTACATTACTTGAAACCCTTTATATAGTGATACCATTACATAAGAACATTATAGAGGAGGAATCATCTAGAAGCAAAACCTTCTAAGAAGTCCTCTTACATTTATTATATCTAACTACCATAGTGGGCTTTATTTAATAATATAGTGGAACTACTCCACCTTACATTGAATGACATCCATTTTGGTCCCCCCTACTACCTCTCTAGTTACCTAATAGTTGATGTCAATAAATACACATGACACCTTGTTGTTGATCCTCGTTGGCGCTGATGTGGCAAAGGAGCACAACACATGTCACTCAGATTTGATATGATTTTGGGTACCTTTGGTGGGTTCCACGTGTCCACATGGAAGCCTTTGATTGGCTCTAACAATGTTTTGATAGAAAGCCATGTGTAACATTGAATCAATTCCCTAAGGGCATGAACAAAATATTAATCGTCGATCTATCTAAGCGTGATTGAGGGAGCAAGGATATCTAGGTTGTTGAATGGTCTCCCTTGAAAGAGTTCCAAGAAAAAATATGGACCATCCATTGGGGGTTCTCCTTGGTGTGGTTGGGGTATGGTCTTCCAAAAGGAATCTAATGAGGGAAATCCAATATCAAATCTCAACTATAGATCTGTAGTTGTTAAGAGAGGTTCGACGATGCATGAGATTTGTCGATATAGCTTGACCAAGAGCCCAAAATCGACTAAGGAAAATATCATCATGATGACATCATCTTGGATACATGGCAGCCCTTTATTTTCCCATATTGATGCTAATGTTGAAAAGAGACAACACATGTGTCACCCAAATTTGATA